>OU015494.1:27522448-27831244 GCA_907164885.2 Dolomedes plantarius
ATCGTAGAGCAACCATGGACCACATGTTTTCTATCGGCGAAAGATCCGGAGAGCGAGGCGGCCAGGGAAGCAATTCAATCTGGCGATTGACGAAGAACCGTTGGACAATGTGTGCCACGTGTGGTCTCGCATTATCCTGTTGAAATATGGCTGTGGGCAAGCCCTGAAGGTAAGGAAGGACAACTGGCTCCAACACCTCGGAGATGTAGCGCTGGCTGTTTAAAGTACCGGCAATGCTTTATATACTCACCCTAATATAAACTGCCTAATATAAACTCACCCTAAAAATTTCAAAAGAATATATTTATAAATGTAGCTGATACTGTGCGCACAAACTAGAAAAACATAGTTTCTAGAAAAAAGGCTTTAAAGTAAACACTCTTTTTAAAGGTGTTAAACAATAAATAATTAAATTAAAATTCTCCTGCAGCATAGACAGTTCCTTCTACTTCTGCTATTGCTTCAGCTGAAGCAATTTTGGCGCGTTTTTTTGCTCGTCTTGCTTCAAGAGTTGACATATCTGCCTTCTTATCAGCTAACAAAATTCGCTGCTCATCACACTGTGAGGCAAAACACACTGCATTTTTTCCAATTTTATATCCAAGATTGTGCATGAGATTTAATCGACCTTTTTGACCATCATTAAATATTATAACTGCTTCATTCACAGCAATCTGCACAATTTTGGAGCTAGAACCAGAAGTTTTTGGACAAAACTTCCAAATGACAGAATTTACTGATTCATTTGAATTTTGCGTATACCTCCCAAGCACCTGCTCAATAATGATGGCATGCTAAGATCTTTAAAAATATCTTTAATAGCATCCATCACAAATGGTGAAACAGAATTCTTATGTTTGAAATGTTTCACATCTCCTTTCGCAGATGCCTTTTGGTACGAACACCAAGAATGATCTCCTGAAGGGCAAAACTGATGAGTTGGTTTATCATCTGTAGACCTCTTATGATAAAATATTGCCCAAATTGCAAATCGCATATCCTGAAGAGAATCTGAATGCTTTCGAATGACATTTCCATAGTAAATAGTTAATTTATTAATTAAATCATCACTAAGTCTTCCTTTACCACTTAAAAGTTTTCCATCGCTCAGTTTTTTCCCTTTCATTTCTTGTTTGCGCCTCCTTAGTCTTGCCCCCATTCTCTTCTGCATGTGACCAACACATTCAATTTTTGAAACATTAAAATTTGCCCCATAAGGCTTGCTTTTTTCAATAGCAGCAAAAGTTTTGCAGTCGCCATCCCCAATATATTGAGCATAGCGAACATTATGGAGAGTAGTGGAACGTTCAAATATTCTTGACATTCCAACGACTTCCATCATCGAAGCTGAACCACTATGGTTTTTATCACACGTTTTATAATGCTCATTTTTCCATTCCTCATATTTTTTACCAGATCGCATACTTTTCCAGTAGCTACATCCTTTACAGTAAGATGATAAAACCTCGTTGTCCATTACCTTTCCACACGTTGATCCAATAACTGTACATACTCCTACTAGCGAACTATGTCCTCGTGTCTTCCAGGTTCCGTCGCCACTTATGGTCAAATCCGTAACACCACCATTTTTTTCAATTTCTTCTTCTACAGCTAATGACATACTCTTCTTCGCCACCTTACTTGAAACATCTTTGATACTTTTAACTATGGAGTTATATGCAGTTAATGTTACTGGCTGTGGCAAGTCCATAACACCACAGAATGTTTTTGCACCAGACAGTCCTTGTCCTAATACCCTCATTGCATAAGTAAACCTGGAATTTACTTCAGGTATGTTTTTCTTTGGACCGACCATGGCTGAGTTTCTTGTACATGCAATCTCACCACAACTCTCACAATGAATGTGAACTTTTTCTGACAGTCCAGCAACAGTTTGGCACTTAATTTTTATGTTACCACCACAGATCTTACAAGAAACACAATCTTTAATTACTTGAAAAACAATATCTTTATCGATTAAAACATACCCTTCAAATTGACCCTCAGTAAAAACAGGAAAACTGCCATTCAGTTTTTTACGAGAAGCACTCATCTTCTTTACTACACTTGGTTTTTTTGTGTACTGGTTACCTCTAAACCTATATTTTTTTGGTCTCTTGCCACATCTTCTATTCTTCTGTGAATTATCCATGATATATTCAAAATATTTTATCACAAACTTAAAAATATACCTGGAAAATCTCAAAACAAAACTCTACCAACCTAACACAGCAGCAAACACAGCAGCAACGTGATTCTATCATGTAAACAACTAGAAATACTGACTATTGTAAAAGTTTAGTTGTAGATATCCTGTTGATAACGAATTTGAAAAACCCACAGACCATTGAGCTTCTTATATCAATAATTAATTGCAAACGTAGAAGAAAACATGTGTTAAAATGGGTGTGGCCAGAAATGTAAACAACTGCTCAGCGATTTAAAAGGATGTCTTGAGTCAAAATTCGCTGAGTATGTATTTTTTATTTGAGGATTGCGGCGGTTCTAATGGAGGCATTTTAATGCGGTTTGCACCAAAATATTCAGAAAACTATGAATTTTATAAAAATGCAAAAAGTGAAAAATCGATTTTTTGAAGGTTTAAAGGTGATGAGTCCCCTTGTCTGGGCTGCTAAAATTCTGGGCTGCACCCCCCGCTTTTTATGTTCATCTGTCCAGACAGAATGTGCTTAGCGCGGTTCTAGTGAAATGATATACAAACAATTAGAAAGAAAGAAACTTTGAGCCTGCGGACTTTCGTCTGATTATACGTCTGATTTTATTGAGAATAAATAACACAGTGTTGCACACGTTTGGATTGAATAAGTTTACTGTTTAATTAGATTTAATTAGATTTGTTTGATCTACTGTTTAATTTGAAATAAGTTTTATAATTTACATTTGCCTTTATTTTTCCCTTAAACCTGCACTATTTTGGATGACTCTTATGCTTCAGTCTCTATGCTGCAGTGTCAAGGGAAGCCGCAATAAGGGGGGGGGGGGAAAGGAAAAATAGTTTGAGATGCCGTTTCTCCCTCCTGTGTCGTTCGATTGCGCTTAAATGCTAATCATTTGCATATCCCATCATCTTCTTCCTTTCATGCGAATTTGACGTTTGTATCATCCCTCTTTCATGGTGTTGCAATTTTAATAGCCAGCAGTGTATATAACCCAGCAGGATAATTTTACAATAACATGATGTTCTCAATTGATTATTACAGTAGCCTGAAATTTGTTGTTCATGAGTTGATTTTTTCTTTTATTCTAAGAGTCATTCCATTTATACCAGCAATTCTCAACCTGTGGGTCGTGAGCCCTAGGAGAGTCGCCATGGTTTTATTCCATTAAAATAATTTTTTAAGGAATTTCACTGAAAAATTTGCCAGTATTGTTTTTATCATGAAACTGCAGGTGTGTTGTTGTTGTAAGGCAGTGATGTAAAGATAGAGTGTGATAAGAGTTTTTCTATATTTGAACTGTTATTTTTGAAAGTGGTATAAGTCCATTTTTTCATGTATCGAGATATTTAAGAGTTTGCATTTGAATTGATTAAAAAATATTGTCAAACGTTAATCAATTTAAGTGATGTTTTTAACCCAATACGCCTTTTAAATTTTATTATGAAATAATAATTATTAAAATTATTTTACAAAAATAAACGTTTTTTTTTAGCTCCAAATGGACTTATACCACTTTCAAAAATAACGTATTATAAGAAATAAAAACAAAAGGAAATTTAAGTCCATATTTTTATAGACTTTAGCTTCACTGAAGGCTGTTTCACAAAAGGCTGTTTCTTTCAACCCCTTGGTGAAATCAGTGGTCTGGAGACATTCCGTCTGGCATATTCACTTCCGAAGAGGAGTCCGTTAGTCTTTGATTGTCAGCGCTGACTGCTAGCCACTCCCTTTTGACGAGTCATGTCGTTAGCACCTAAATAAAAAAAAATGCCGACTGAAAAGGCAAAGATCGTTAGTAGTTACATTTGGGCTGACTTCAAAAAGCAACGACCCTTCCTAAGTTGTACCGACCCGCACAATAGTCTTTTCAGTTCTACGAAATGCCGGGATACTGGAGAAATACTGGAATACGTCAGAAATACTTGACTACCTCATACCATCACTAAACTGAATTACAGCATCAAATGCACCACATTTTAAAGTTTTAAGGCGTACATAAACTTCTTTAAGCACAAAACATTCATTTCAGTTCCTTGTTTCGCAATGTAGGCAGTTTTTGAGAAGTTTATTAGAACATGGTTCTAAATAGTTGGCTTTACTATATTTAGCACCGGACTGTCTTTTCCCGCCTCCCCTCATAGGAGTAGCGTGCTTCTAACTTTTAATGGGGGAGGGGGGCACGAATGGAATTCAGTTAGGACCCACCTCAGCGTAATGACTACCGGACGACCCTTAAAATATGAAATATTATGACTTTTTCAAAATTGAATAACAATAGAATTGATGTTTGAGTAGTATTCAAAAGTTATACAATGAGAAAAATAAATTTAATATAAATAAAATGAGAAAAAAGTTTAGCATCGAATTTTTGTTATGGATCATATCATTGTTAAAAACTATGTTAAGGCTAAACACATAATCGGAATGTTCAGTTTCCCAGTTTGAAAAGGCGGAAAAAAACCAACTTTCTTAAAAGTTTTCTACAATTTTCTGATTTTAACTGAACTTGTATTAAAATTTTAATTTAGTTCAAGTTAAGTTAGGAGGGCACGTCCCCCCCCCCAACGCTACGCCTATGCCTCCCCTGATCTATGAGTCACAGGCCATCCTCCCCTCCACTAGGTATTATACCTGCATGTCTTTCGACAATGAAACATTCTCCGCAAATCACATCAACGCAATTAGCGCTCTTCTGTTATTGAAATACACTTCTTACTTTTACGTAAAACAAGGTCTGCAAGGTTTGACATTTACGCTGTACCAGGTATAGTATTAAATATCTCATTGACGACTTTTACACAAACTTTTTCACACATTTTACGGCTAGGTCCTTTTCTTTCAAATGAATCTTCCCATCTCTTTGTAAATACTATACCGCCTGTTTTTATTTAAGTGTCTCAACATTAATTGACGAAGTTTCATTTCTTAAAGAAAAGTACAGATACGGAATTTTTATTATATAAAAGTCGCACCTCTTTTGGCAAATAAGTCATTTAAACTTGAAATGGGATCATTCCGTGCCTTTTTGAATTCCGCTGCCGAACCCAACAGAAATATGGGGCATTCTCTACGGCGTGGATGTTTCCAGCAAATATGTGAACAAAGCAAGCGAAATATTATGCTTTGGGTTCATCCTATTCGGGTTGACTGAATTTTTATTTGAGCCCCCTGTTTTTATTATATAAAAGTCGCACCTCTTTTGGCAAATAAGTCATTTAAACTTGAAATGGGATCATTCCGTGCCTTTTTGAATTCCGCTGCCGAACCCAACAGAAATCTGGGGCATTCTCTACGGCGTGGATGTTTCCAACAAATATGTGAACAAAGCAAGCGAAATATTATGCTTTGGGTTCATCCTATTCGGGTTGACTGAATTTTTATTTGAGCCCCCTGTTTTTATTATATAAAGTCGCACCTCTTTTGGCAAATAAGTCATTTAAACTTGAAATGGGATCATTCCGTGCCTTTTTGAATTCCGCTGCCGAACCCAACAGAAATCTGGGGCATTCTCTACGACGTGGATGTTTCCAGCAAATATGTGAACAAAGCAAGCGAAATATTATGCTTTGGGTTCATCCTATTCGGGTTGACTGAATTTTTATTTGAGCCCCCTGTTTTTATTATATAAAAGTCGCACCTCTTTTGGCAAATAAGTCATTTAAACTTGAAATGGGATCATTCCGTGCCTTTTTGAATTCCGCTGCCGAACCCAACAGAAATCTGGGGCATTCTCTACGACGTGGATGTTTCCAGCAAATATGTGAACAAAGCAAGCGAAATATTATGCTTTGGGTTCATCCTATTCGGGTTGACTGAATTTTTATTTGAGCCCCCTGTTTTTATTATATAAAAGTCGCACCTCTTTTGGCAAATAAGTCTTGACCAGTCATTTAAACTTGAAATGGGATCCACACGTGTGGAAAACATTCCGTGCGATGATCTTTTTTGAATTTGTCCTTTCATCTTCCGCTGCCGAACTTGCTACCCTATCAGGCAACAGTAATCTGGGGCCCCTAACATTCTCTACGGCTTGACTACATGAGATCCACCAAGGATGCGGCGTGGATGAACAATTTTCCAGCAAATATGTGAACAAAGCAAGTAGTATTAGTGCGGCGAAATATTAATAGCCTGTCCCTATTTAAAAAGTAAAGCCTCAATTTTGCCAGACGTGTAAATGACGAGTTTATTGTAACTGAAGAAATGACTACCGTTAAATGACACGAGAGTATATGAAGGCGCGATTCTTATTGTTCCTAATGCCTCCCGACCGGAGACCGTATAGGATTCGTGCTGAGGCTCCAGCACAAATTTCACCGAGCCCACTGACCACATAGAAGGATGCCGGCGCGACATATGGTGCCCCAGGCAAAAAAAAAAAAAAAGAGGGAGAAGACGACACGGGGAACATTTATGCGGCTTTAAAAATGGACCATGTCATGCAAATCGAAACGGTCTTAGATGTGGCGATATCGTATACTTTAAAAGAAATCAGTGGTGGTCTTAAAAAATTTTATAGCCTACTTGATGAAATCAAATTGTTTATGACCCGCGCCAGAACTCGATGGATGCCCATTTAAATGAAACCCGGTGTAAAAACCAGTCAAACCATAAACGCGTTCCAAGCCCAATTAAATGTTAAATTTTTTTTTCTTGCATTTCGAGCATAATTCTAACGTCAAAAATTTAAAAATTGATTTCAGGAAAAAATAAACAATTGTTTTGCTACTCAGTCAATATAGATATAATGCTAGCAAATTTTTAAATAGAATCTGACATCCAGAGAATTCAATCAAGTCTCTTTGATGTACTCCCTCACTGTCACAAATGTTTGGAAGCATCTGTGAACAACTACTATTTTCAAGCACACAACCAACATAGCGGATGACCCAGAAATTGAAGCTTTAATTTTTTGCAATATCACATTAATTTTATGACTCCTTTAGTTATCATTTTAATTTCAAATAAAATGTATAATGAAAAAAATACGTGTGTTGACTATACATTATGTTTGCTCACCAACTATTTTTAATGTTAGGTATATTTTTGTGTTCAACCAAGGAAGGTTGGACCAAATGCTGGCCCAAAAGTATCCGGCCCTAAAAAAGTGGATCTGACGATGCGAAAGCTATAATTATGGCATTCATTATACTGGGGTGGCTGTTCACACATTTTTTAGACGATGTATATTGTATTCACAAAACTAAATTACATAAAATTCTTGTGTTTTAAATGTTCTATTTGACATCCCTTATTCTGAACTATCTTTCGACACCGCAATTTCCAGGATAATGATGCCTTTTGAAGTGTCAGAAGAGGTATTCTATCCCATTCCTCCTGAACAGCTTTCCAGAGTCTTGTAAGGGTTTTGGGACGACGTTTGGATAATGCAGATTTTAAAAGTCTGAAAGCACAAAAATCCATAGGTGATACATCGGGAGATTTAGTAGGGATATCAGTGAAGGGTATGGCCTTGATACCAGTTTTTTGTTCCATTTCTTTTAGGAAATTTACAGTGGATTTTGATGTGTGACTGCTAGCTTTGTCTTGATGGAGTCTCACAGATTGATGGCACTGTGGGTAAAGCGATGGTATTTCATTCAGAAAAATTGGCGATAAAATATGTTCCTGATAGTATTTGGAGTTAATCTTGACATTTTTTTCCACTCTCTATATTTTTAACTTTCCATTATAAGAAAAACCAGCAACAATCATGAATCCCTTAGAAAAACTTTCTTTCGATTGTTTGAACCATGTACTTAAATTTTTTTCTCCCCTTTTATGATAATAAATGGCTCTTTTTTTGTTACAATCATTTAAATACACCCATGATTCATCTATTGTGACAATTGTTTTCCATTTTTCTTTGGATAAGTGTTTCTCATATAGAATTCTGCAGCGTGTCCTGAGTTCATACGGTATGATTTGGAAAAAGACGATGCACATTGCGTTTTTTCGCTTTCTTAAGATTTAAATCAACGTTCATCATTTTGTTTACAGTGGACACCGAGCATTTTAATGATTTTGTCCTTTGACTAGGGGGATTTTCTTTTAACATTAAACAACGTACCTTTGCAATAGTCGAAGATGTCCGTTTTTTCCTTGTATACTTGTTTGGGATTTTTGTCCCACTTGAGGCTCCAATTTGACGTTTTTTTCCTTTCTTGTTGACGATATTACCTATCGACGCTTTAGATATCACAAAACCATGACTCTCACATCGTTTTTTGGATAACGGAGTATGCATATTTCTCTTTGGAAAGAGCATAAATGTAGCCTTCAAACCACTGCTTTGTTAAAAATGCCATTTTGAATAAAAACAAAACTTTCAAGCCGCAGAGGATAATTTTGACTTTTAAAAACATAGTACAATTGCAATTATTTCTTTTGCAGCAAACGATTTTTTATCACCGCTTACCAAAATCGTCTAATAAATGTGCAAACAGCCTCTGTGTAGTTTTGCTGTAGGTCAGTGATTCTCAACCTTTTTAAAGCTACCACCCCCCTATGGGGCATAACATATTTCAACGCCCCCCCCTTTGGGAAAATCCTGTAATTTAGAGTATGGGGAAGGGGAGGGGGTTACAGAATTACAAAAGGCAAAAATTTTGAGAGATTTTTCTCAATAGATTTACACACCAAGTTTGTTTGATTTAACTCGATAATTTTGCCCTAGAAGGCAATTGCATTCCTTTTATTAAAATTAAAGTGACTAATGCAAAAAAAGTTTAAATGCTCTTTTATGTTTAAAAATTATTTATTCTTAATTAGATAATTAAGAAAGAACAGCAAAAAAATTGCACTAAAAGAGTAATAGCAATAAAGGAATCAAGTAAGTCATTGGGATGGTTGTGCTTGATGGTTCAAAGCCAGTTTCTGAACGTTCGCTTCGATATTTTTAGAGAGATGAAGGCGCAAGTCCCCTCTTTCCACGATTTAGAGTCGACCTCTCTTTTTTGTAATTAGATCAGTCACGGCACTGAATCCTCGCTCGACAAGGTAGGAGGAAGGGAAGGCAATAAGAAATTTTTTGATGATAGTCCACAGTCCTGGGTAGAGGCTACTGATGTTACTTTGAAGCCAAAATTCTGTAAGACGATCACCATCCTGGAAGTAGGCTTTCAAAGTTTCATTAGTTGAAAGTTCGACCAATTCCTCTTGAATCTGAATCTCTGCTGTCTCAATATTCATAAAAGGGTTCATGACCCATTGAGAGACTTCCAGGTACAAAATATCATCAAAACGCTCAGAAAAGTCCTTGTGCAAAGACTCAAGTTGTTGACAGTAAACTTGTGTTTCATCGAATGGGATTTCACTGCTCTTATGCAGATCCGACAAGATTGGAAACAGGCTGAACTCGTTGTGACTAAAATTCTGCTTCCACAAAGTGAGTTTTTTTAGGAAGGCAGGAACAGATTTTGTTGTGATAAAATTGAGCTCTTCGCCTTGAAGCTGCAAATTAATTCCATTGAATTTTGTGAATAAATCGGTCATGTAAGCAACATCAATCTTAAATTGTACCAATCTATCTCACAGAGCTACACCTTTCTCTTCGAGGAACTCAAGTACAGAGTCGAAAAGATTCTAGATCCTATTGAGGCAGGTGCCTTTTGAGAGCCAGCGAACCTCGTTGTGTAGAAGCAAGCGATTGAATTCTTCATCGTTGTCCTTACACAGCTGCCCGAATAATCAATCGTTGAGTGCATTACTGCGAATTGTTCACAGCAGAGATGACATATTGCAATCGGTCGCTGAGGTTTTTTGCAACTAAATGCTGTCTATGAATCACAAAGTGAACAGCTAAAATACCTGGTACATCTTTCTACAAAAGGGCAATGAACCCACAGTAGATAGAAATTGCCGGTTCACCAACACACGAAATGATGCGGTGCAAGCGGTGCTATGGGGGCGTGGTCTATTGATGACGTCAGCGCCACCTGGCAGCGTTTTTGAGTCAATCAGGAGAAGGCCATGATCTTAGCGCCCCCTTGCGGGAAAACCTGGAACCTTGTAGTACAGCAGAATCTTGAAGAGAGTATGTGCTCCGCGGAGCGCCACCTATAGGTCAAATATGGAACTAAATTACGTATAAGGTTACGGATTTATATTTTCAGTGCTGCCATCTATTTTATAAAAATCACAACTGAATTTTACATTTAATTTTACAGAAGATATATATTTTTAAAAGTTTGTCCTGAGCGGGGTTTGAACCCGGTTCAACACGACTCAAGTCCAGTGAGATAACCACTGGGCTGTCGAGGCTTGTCATTACACGGTATTATAAGGTATTTAAAGAAAGAATATTTTAAAGGGAACTTGAGAAATATGATAGAGGATTCTGTGGTATTATATTATTTTAATTAGTTAATTAATTAATTATTTTTTTAATATAATACATACTAAGCGCCCCCTAGCGGGAAAAACTTGAACTAAACTAGAACTTTAAATATTTAAGATTGTAAAACGATTTTACGCTGTTACCAAACATCTAGTGAATAAATTTAACTTTTAAAATTCTGATATCGAGAATTTTACGCTGCAGGCGCCATCTATTGGTAAAAATTACAACTACATTTAAAATTTAATTTTGTAAAAGGTTTTATTTTAGTTTAAATTCTAAATTAAAATATATTATTAACTTACTATTTTTTTAACGATAGTATTAATTAGTAAAAAATAATTATAATTACTTATTATTACTTTAAAGACATATCTAATTTATAAATAATATTTGAAAAAATATTCTATTAAAAGGAGTATTTACAAGTCTTTTAACATTAAATCTATAAGAGAAGATATTAACAAGGATATTTTTACGCATAAAATTATTGAAAACAGCTGTTAAATTTAAAATATCTTTAATTTTCATGCTAATATCAATTTCAAGTATAATATAACTTAGATATATCTTTAAACCCATTTAAACATAACTTGAAGACATTAAATTATACAATTACCATCTAGAACCTGAAACTTAAAACATATTATCAATTTAATAGTTTGGAAAAAGTATTTATTACAGAACATTCCATACTAGTATAAAAATAATAAGAAATTTTTACATAGATAGGCTAAAACGAATATTTTTTTTCTTTTACTTGATATTTTTACACATGAAATTATTTATGACAACCGTTAAGTTTAAAATATCTATAATTTTTCTTAAGAATATTACTTTGCAGTATAATATAATTTAGATAGAGCTTTGAATCCATGAAATATGATTCAATCTAGATAATTATTTAAATTAAATACACATAACATACCAATCCATACTATTAAATCTACAAGAGAAGATATTAAATTTACGCTAAAAAATTTTTTTAATTGTCGACATATACATACTGCAATAGTCTACATTATTATCAAAAAGTTCATTGAATTATATTCTATAACAGAGAGAATATTTTTATGAATTTACTAGAATTAATTATCAAAAATAAATATAACGTCATCTATTAATTAAAAATGAAACTTAGAAAATTGAATACATGGTTTTGAGTATATTTTTCAAAACTTTAAATATTTTTAGTCGAAGGGCTTATTTTCAGAACTTTAAAATTGTTTTGCTATGTTTTTTAACGTGATATATAATTTTACATAGATACATTCGCAAAATAATACAAAATAATAAGAAATTTTTACATAGATAGGCTAAAACGAATATTTTTTTTTCTTTTACTTGATATTTTTACACATGAAATTATTTTACAACAAGCGTTAAGTTTAAAATATCTATAATTTTTCTTAAGAATATTACTTTGCAGTATAATATAATTTAGATAGAGCTTTGAATCCATTGTAACATTTAATATAGAAAAAATTATTATTTGATCTTACCTTGAAAAACATTCCATGAAAGCTAACAAGGGATATTTTTAGACATAAAATTATTTAAACAAAGCGGGAATTACCCAGTAGAGTTATTTTTTCCTTTTAATATTAGAAATAAAAACTGAAATATGATTCAATCTAGATAATTATTTAAATTAAATACACATAACATACCAATCCATACTATTAAATCTACAAGAGAAGATATTAAATTTACGCTAAAAAATTTTTTTTAATTGTCGACATATACATACTGCAATAGTCTACATTATTATCAAAAAGTTCATTGAATTATATTCTATAACAGAGAGAATATTTTTATGAATTTACTAGAATTAATTATCAAAAATAAATATAACGTCATCTATTAATTAAAAATGAAACTTAGAAAATTTAATACATGGTTTTGAGTATATTTTTCAAAACTTTAAATATTTTTAGTCGAAGGGCTTATTTTCAGGACTTTAAAATTGTTTTGCTATGTTTTTTAACGTGATATATAATTTTACATAGATACATTCGCAAAATAATACAAAATAATAAGAAATTTTTACATAGATAGGCTAAAACGAATATTTTTTTTCTTTTACTTGATATTTTTACACATGAAATTATTTTACAACAAGCGTTAAGTTTAAAATATCTATAATTTTTCTTAAGAATATTACTTTGCAGTATAATATAATTTAGATAGAGCTTTGAATCCATTGTAACATTTAGTATAGAAAAAATTATTATTTAATCTTACCTTGAAAAACATTCCATGAAAGCTAACAAGGGATATTTTTAGACATGAAATTATTTACGACAAGCGTTATGTTTAAAATATCTTTAATTTTTCTTAAGAATATTACTTTGCAGTATAATATAATTTAGATAGAGCTTTAAAACCATTGTAACATTTAGTATAGAAAAATTATTATTTAATCTTACCTTGAAAGGTATTCCATGAAAGCTAACAAGGGATATTTTTAGACATAAAATTATTTAAACAAAGCGGGAATTCCCCAGTAGAGTTATTTTTTCCTTTTAATATTAGAAATAAAAACTGAAATATGATTCAATCTAGATAATTATTTAAATTAAATACACATAACATACCAATCCATACTATTAAATCTGCAAGAGAAGGTATCAAATTTATCTCGCGATGTTAATAGAGAAGATTCTTACATTATCTGAAATAATACAGACTTTATCATGTTTAGAAGATATTTACAAGAGTTCATTTTAGAATTAAATGAATCATGGTTTGAATCCTACAACAGTAGGGGGTATATGCAAACATGAAGACTTTAAATTATACAATTACCATCTAGAACCTGAAACTTAAAAATATATACGCACCAATTTAAGTATCTTTATATAGTTTATGTACAGTTTTGAATATATTTCAAACCTTAAACGTTTTTCCAACTTTGAAACTATATTATAAGTTAAGACGCTTACTAAAATTAAAAAACATTTTATAGAGGTAAAGACTTGAAAGATAAAATTTACAAGTTTTAATCCTAAATATTATATTTTATCCAGAAATGTAGACTATTAATATATGATTTTAAACCTAACATGCTTTCAACGATTACCTAAATTGCGATATAATGTTAAATTCCACAGATTATTTCACAGATTTTAAGATATTTATTTAACCTAAGATGTTTATAAATCCTATCCAAATTGGAATAGTGTTTGCATATCATCATAAACAACTAAATATTATCATTTTCATGGGTTTTAAGGTATTTATTCAACATAAGATGTTTATAAATCCTAACTAAATTAGAATAGTTTCTGCATATCAACATAGACTGCGTAAACAACCAAATATTAACTTAATTTAAATAAGAGCATATAATTTCCTTTTTGATAACTTAAATATATATATATATCATACATGTTGCTAAATTAAAATTCTTGTTATACTTTCGTATAAGATAGTTTTTTTTTACATACAAGAACAGAAATAATATAGACTTTATTATGTTTAGAAGATTTGCAGATATTTAAAGCAGTTCACTTAACTTTAGAAGTAAATGGATCAGAGTTTGAATTCTACTGCAATACAGGTAGTTTAACTTCACAATTATAATCTAAACAGATAACAAATCTTTGAAAAAAATATTCTATAAAAAGCAATAAAATATATTATGGAAACTTCAAATTAATTTATGATAGGTTTCATTAAATATTCTGCAAACGCTATGAAACATTTCGTATAGAAAATAATTACCATTTGATCTTACCTTTAAAATCTATAGTTTATGCACTTAATTCATATAATTTTTTACAAAAACAAGCTTTAACTGCATAAGAAGATATTATATTTGTCCCGCACATACATATAAACTTAAAACATATTAAAACTTACTAGTTCCCTTATAAAGGTTTCAAGACTTTAAAAATTTTTTTACTATGTTTTAAATCTAATCTATAATTTTACATAGATATAACCATTAATAAATTGTTTTACATAGAAAAAAGCATACATCGCACCTAAAATTTTAGTTTTCTTAACAAAATAACCTGCAAAACTTTCATCGAAACAAATGTTTATTATGTTAAAAAAAATCAAACACCTATTGATATTACTTTGAAATATTATGCAAATAATAACTTTGAATAAGTTTTACATCAGAAATTATTTTCCGACAATTGTTAAAAAAAAATTTATACTATAAGTTTAAAACGCTTCCTAACACTTAAAATTTTATCATTCTATAAGGAGTATAGTTTCTGCATATCAACATAGACTGCGTAAACAACCAAATATTAACTTAATTTAAATAAGAGCATATAATTTCCTTTTTGATAACTTAAATATATATATATCATAAATGCTGCTAAATTTAAATTCATGATATACTTTCGTATAAGATAGTTTTCTACATGCAATTACCCAAAATATTTTATCCATACAGCAACAGAAATAATACAGACTTTATCATGTTTAGAAGATATTTACATGAGTTCATTTTAGAAGTAAATTGACCAAGGTTTAAATCTTACAGCGGTAGGGGTATACGCAGACAATATTTTCATATGAGAACCTACTTACAATAGATCTTAAAATTAAAACAAGTTTTGTCAAGAATAAAACTCTGCTGTAGATTTTATAATCTAAGCATATACCACACTGTCATTGTTAACATTTTCAAAACTTAATGGTTTAAAATATATTATTATAAAACATATAAAATACTTACGGCATTAGTAGAAATATTCTGCATTGGAAAAAAAATCTGGAGCTTATAATTAGCCATACTTCTAAAACGAGACCCAATTGAAAAATATACAAGTCACGTTAGTTAATCTTGATTATCTGCGGTTAATTTTCCGTTACAGTCACAGTTATCTTCTCAAAATGAATCAATGATAAGATAAATAATTATTTTGCTATCATTTAACGAATCGTTCACGTTCCTTTTATTTTATTTGTCAAGAGTTGCCAAGAGTTGGCAACGATTGTAGAACGACTTTCAAAAATCTAACCCCTAGTGTTTACACAAGACGTAGATTATTATTATCTTATACACGAGAGTATACTGTGGGAAAAGATCAGATAATATGTTTAATCAAAGTTAAACAATTGATACACGTTTTGCTAACCAAAACTTTATTCGATAGGTTAATTTTCAAATCTGAAACAAGCTTTGCTAACTGCTAATACAGTTTATTAATGTTGTTAATAGAGTTTTTAATAACGAAGTTGTTCGATTAATGCTTGCAAAACTGCAACTACTAAGTTGATCGAATATATATTAAATTGTATTAAGTTAAAATTCTAGTTTTCACATGAAAAAACATTATGCAACATAAGTATTAAAATTAAGTCTTTGAAATATTCTATAAAAAGTAATGAAATATACTATGGAGACACTTACCCATTGTTGCTAAGCTTGGCATTAATTAATAAAATAATTTTAAAGATCTATTAATAATACTTTGAAATATTCTGTAAAAGGTAACTTAGAATAATTTTTAAACATGATTATTCTATAAAAAATACAATATTATCAGTAACAGCAGCAGATAGTATATTCAAGATTATTGAAAACAACGTAACAGAGAATAAAATTTTAGATTATAAAGCAACAAAGGCTAATTTTCAAATGTACACTGTCAACCTCTACTATCAGTATTTTACGATTCATTGAAGTGGAAGTTATAGTTAAGTTCTTATTCTCACTTAACATTTTAATAACTTAAAAGTTTAACGTTGTATTGTACAACCGACACTCATCAGAATAATACAAATTGCTAGTAATCTTATCTAATGACGAAATAAAATAAACTATGATTCATAGAAACTTATCTTATCTGATATAGCGATTCATTCGACAGTCGCTTGCTAGATTTTCAATCGGAGAGGGCTGTTTTAGAGTGCTTGTGCTGTTTATCAGTTAGATTATGAAACCTGCATTTAAAAAAATGAAGGAACAGCTTGTTCCCGAAAAAGATTGGTATGAGCAAAATTATGAAAATACAGATTTTTGCATGCATAATTTTGCTGAAGGAATCTTAAATGTTTTAAAAATTGAACAGAGAAAAAAAGAAGTTAATTGCTTCGGCCCATCAATGATAAAATATTTCAATCTTGGATGTAATGTTTTTGCAACTGTCCACATGCATATCAGTGGTGCAGCAGTCCACATCACTAAATTTAAAGAAAGTCACCTACATAAACTTCAAAGGGAAAAAGGAGTGTCAATGCATGGAGATACCTGGATCGAATTTAATAAGAAACTTCCTACCATCTCAACTGAATATAAAGACACTTCATGTATTGCAAACAACGAAATAATCGCTATTATAGATCAGGAAGTGTGTATTCTACAGGGGATGTATCGCATGAAAAATGTTAATTATGACTTAGATTCCGGAATTAAGTTGAATAGATATGAACTAAAACAACTTTGTGATTATGCTTCAGACATTACAGACTGTGTCGAACACACAATTTTATGTCGTACTTTGCCTCACATTCTACAAGAAAATATTGCCGATTCCATCTCCGATTGTTTTAAAGAACATTGTAATGTAGATGATGCGCTTGAAAATTTTTTCAGATGTGTTAAACAAGAACTGTTTAATGTATGTCATAAACTGTTTAAATGTGAAGGATGTATTATGAACCACCCCTCCCAATATCAACATTTGTGTCTAAAAAGCAGTGCTTTAGAAAAATATAAGAGTCTTGGTAAAATACCAATTTTTCATATAAGTATTCAAGATATTGTTAAAAATATATGTGATACATATTGTACATGTGCATACATTAATACTGAAATTTTTAAAAATCTTTGCGTCGATGATTTTAAATACTATTTCGAAAACGGAATAGTTAAAGTGTAAATACTTTTGGATTATTCTAATGATCTGAAATTTCACTCTAAGGAATATCTTCAAGAATTGTAAGAATTTTTTTAGATATGTTAAATAAAGGTTGCTTTAAGGATGAATTATTCCATTTTTTTTTTTTAGTCTATGTGTGTTTTAATGATGTCTTAAAAATTATTAATATATCAAAAAATATTTATTATAATTTAAAGATATATTAATAATTTTTAAGACATCATTAAAACACACATAGACTAAAAAAATGGAATAATTCATCCTTAAAGCAACCTTTATTTAACATATCTAAAAAAATTCTTACAATTCTTGAAGATATTCCTTAGAGTGAAATTTCAAACAATCGGAGATGGAATCGGCAATATTTTCTTGTAGAATGTGAGGCAAAGTACGACATAAAATTGTGTGTTCGACACAGTCTGTAATGTCTGAAGCATAATCACAAAGTTGTTTTAGTTCATATCTATTCAACTTAATTCCGGAATCTAAGTCATAATTAACATTTTTCATGCGATACATCCCCTGTAGAATACACACTTCCTGATCTATAATAGCGATTATTTCGTTGTTTGCAATACATGAAGTGTCTTTATATTCAGTTGAGATGGTAGGAAGTTTCTTATTAAATTCGATCCAGGTATCTCCATGCATTGACACTCCTTTTTCCCTTTGAAGTTTATGTAGGTGACTTTCTTTAAATTTAGTGATGTGGACTGCTGCACCACTGATATGCATGTGGACAGTTGCAAAAACATTACATCCAAGATTGAAATATTTTATCATTGATGGGCCGAAGCAATTAACTTCTTTTTTTCTCTGTTCAATTTTTAAAACATTTAAGATTCCTTCAGCAAAATTATGCATGCAAAAATCTGTATTTTCATAATTTTGCTCATACCAATCTTTTTCGGGAACAAGCTGTTCCTTCATTTTTTTAAATGCAGGTTTCATAATCTAACTGATAAACAGCACAAGCACTCTAAAACAGCCCTCTCCGATTGAAAATCTAGCAAGCGACTGTCGAATGAATCGCTATATCAGATAAGATAAGTTTCTATGAATCATAGTTTATTTTATTTCGTCATTAGATAAGATTACTAGCAATTTGTATTATTCTGATGAGTGTCGGTTGTACAATACAACGTTAAACTTTTAAGTTATTAAAATGTTAAGTGAGAATAAGAACTTAACTATAACTTCCACTTCAATGAATCGTAAAATACTGATAGTAGAGGTTGACAGTGTACATTTGAAAATTAGCCTTTGTTGCTTTATAATCTAAAATTTTATTCTCTGTTACGTTGTTTTCAATAATCTTGAATATACTATCTGCTGCTGTTACTGATAATATTGTATTTTTTATAGAATAATCATGTTTAAAAATTATTCTAAGTTACCTTTTACAGAATATTTCAAAGTATTATTAATAGATCTTTAAAATTATTTTATTAATTAATGCCAAGCTTAGCAACAATGGGTAAGTGTCTCCATAGTATATTTCATTACTTTTTATAGAATATTTCAAAGACTTAATTTTAATACTTATGTTGCATAATGTTTTTTCATGTGAAAACTAGAATTTTAACTTAATACAATTTAATATATATTCGATCAACTTAGTAGTTGCAGTTTTGCAAGCATTAATCGAACAACTTCGTTATTAAAAACTCTATTAACAACATTAATAAACTGTATTAGCAGTTAGCAAAGCTTGTTTCAGATTTGAAAATTAACCTATCGAATAAAGTTTTGGTTAGCAAAACGTGTATCAATTGTTTAACTTTGATTAAACATATTATCTGATCTTTTCCCACAGTATACTCTCGTGTATAAGATAATAATAATCTACGTCTTGTGTAAACACTAGGGGTTAGATTTTTGAAAGTCGTTCTACAATCGTTGCCAACTCTTGGCAACTCTTGGCAAATAAAATAAAAGGAACGTGAACGATTCGTTAAATGATAGCAAAATAATTATTTATCTTATCATTGATTCATTTTGAGAAGATAACTGTGACTGTAACGGAAAATTAACCGCAGATAATCAAGATTAACTAACGTGACTTGTATATTTTTCAATTGGGTCTCGTTTTAGAAGTATGGCTAATTATAAGCTCCAGATTTTTTTTCCAATGCAGAATATTTCTACTAATGCCGTAAGTATTTTATATGTTTTATAATAATATATTTTAAACCATTAAGTTTTGAAAATGTTAACTATGACAGAGTGGTATATGCTTAGATTATAAAATCTACAGCAGAGTTTTATTCTTGACAAAACTTGTTTTAATTTTAAAATCTAGTGTAAGTAGGTTCTCATATGAAAATATTGTCTGCGTATACCCCTACCGCTGTAAGATTTAAACCTTGGTCAATTTACTTCTAAAATGAACTCATGTAAATATCTTCTAAACATGATAAAGTCTGTATTATTTCTGTTGCTGTATGGATAAAATATTTTGGGTAATTGCATGTAGAAAACTATCTTATACGAAAGTATATCATGAATTTAAATTTAGCAGCATTTATGATATATATATATTTAAGTTATCAAAAAGGAAATTATATGCTCTTATTTAAATTAAGTTAATATTTGGTTGTTTACGCAGTCTATGTTGATATGCAGAAACTATACTCCTTATAGAATGATAAAATTTTAAGTGTTAGGAAGCGTTTTAAACTTATAGTATAAATTTTTTTTTAACAATTGTCGGAAAATAATTTCTGATGTAAAACTTATTCAAAGTTATTATTTGCATAATATTTCAAAGTAATATCAATAGGTGTTTGATTTTTTTTAACATAATAAACATTTGTTTCGATGAAAGTTTTGCAGGTTATTTTGTTAAGAAAACTAAAATTTTAGGTGCGATGTATGCTTTTTTCTATGTAAAACAATTTATTAATGGTTATATCTATGTAAAATTATAGATTAGATTTAAAACATAGTAAAAAAATTTTTAAAGTCTTGAAACCTTTATAAGGGAACTAGTAAGTTTTAATATGTTTTAAGTTTATATGTATGTGCGGGACAAATATAATATCTTCTTATGCAGTTAAAGCTTGTTTTTGTAAAAAATTATATGAATTAAGTGCATAAACTATAGATTTTAAAGGTAAGATCAAATGGTAATTATTTTCTATACGAAATGTTTCATAGCGTTTGCAGAATATTTAATGAAACCTATCATAAATTAATTTGAAGTTTCCATAATATATTTTATTGCTTTTTATAGAATATTTTTTTCAAAGATTTGTTATCTGTTTAGATTATAATTGTGAAGTTAAACTACCTGTATTGCAGTAGAATTCAAACTCTGATCCATTTACTTCTAAAGTTAAGTGAACTGCTTTAAATATCTGCAAATCTTCTAAACATAATAAAGTCTATATTATTTCTGTTCTTGTATGTAAAAAAAAACTATCTTATACGAAAGTATAACAAGAATTTTAATTTAGCAACATGTATGATATATATATATATTTAAGTTATCAAAAAGGAAATTATATGCTCTTATTTAAATTAAGTTAATATTTGGTTGTTTACGCAGTCTATGTTGATATGCAGAAACTATTCTAATTTAGTTAGGATTTATAAACATCTTATGTTGAATAAATACCTTAAAACCCATGAAAATGATAATATTTAGTTGTTTATGATGATATGCAAACACTATTCCAATTTGGATAGGATTTATAAACATCTTAGGTTAAATAAATATCTTAAAATCTGTGAAATAATCTGTGGAATTTAACATTATATCGCAATTTAGGTAATCGTTGAAAGCATGTTAGGTTTAAAATCATATATTAATAGTCTACATTTCTGGATAAAATATAATATTTAGGATTAAAACTTGTAAATTTTATCTTTCAAGTCTTTACCTCTATAAAATGTTTTTTAATTTTAGTAAGCGTCTTAACTTATAATATAGTTTCAAAGTTGGAAAAACGTTTAAGGTTTGAAATATATTCAAAACTGTACATAAACTATATAAAGATACTTAAATTGGTGCGTATATATTTTTAAGTTTCAGGTTCTAGATGGTAATTGTATAATTTAAAGTCTTCATGTTTGCATATACCCCCTACTGTTGTAGGATTCAAACCATGATTCATTTAATTCTAAAATGAACTCTTGTAAATATCTTCTAAACATGATAAAGTCTGTATTATTTCAGATAATGTAAGAATCTTCTCTATTAACATCGCGAGATAAATTTGATACCTTCTCTTGCAGATTTAATAGTATGGATTGGTATGTTATGTGTATTTAATTTAAATAATTATCTAGATTGAATCATATTTCAGTTTTTATTTCTAATATTAAAAGGAAAAAATAACTCTACTGGGGAATTCCCGCTTTGTTTAAATAATTTTATGTCTAAAAATATCCCTTGTTAGCTTTCATGGAATACCTTTCAAGGTAAGATTAAATAATAATTTTTCTATACTAAATGTTACAATGGTTTTAAAGCTCTATCTAAATTATATTATACTGCAAAGTAATATTCTTAAGAAAAATTAAAGATATTTTAAACATAACGCTTGTCGTAAATAATTTCATGTCTAAAAATATCCCTTGTTAGCTTTCATGGAATGTTTTTCAAGGTAAGATTAAATAATAATTTTTTCTATACTAAATGTTACAATGGATTCAAAGCTCTATCTAAATTATATTATACTGCAAAGTAATATTCTTAAGAAAAATTATAGATATTTTAAACTTAACGCTTGTTGTAAAATAATTTCATGTGTAAAAATATCAAGTAAAAGAAAAAAAATATTCGTTTTAGCCTATCTATGTAAAAATTTCTTATTATTTTGTATTATTTTGCGAATGTATCTATGTAAAATTATATATCACGTTAAAAAACATAGCAAAACAATTTTAAAGTCCTGAAAATAAGCCCTTCGACTAAAAATATTTAAAGTTTTGAAAAATATACTCAAAACCATGTATTAAATTTTCTAAGGTTCATTTTTAATTAATAGATGACGTTATATTTATTTTTGATAATTAATTCTAGTAAATTCATAAAAATATTCTCTCTGTTATAGAATATAATTCAATGAACTTTTTGATAATAATGTAGACTATTGCAGTATGTATATGTCGACAATTAAAAAAAATTTTTTAGCGTAAATTTAATATCTTCTCTTGTAGATTTAATAGTATGGATTGGTATGTTATGTGTATTTAATTTAAATAATTATCTAGATTGAATCATATTTCAGTTTTTATTTCTAATATTAAAAGGAAAAAATAACTCTACTGGGTAATTCCCGCTTTGTTTAAATAATTTTATGTCTAAAAATATCCCTTGTTAGCTTTCATGGAATGTTTTTCAAGGTAAGATCAAATAATAATTTTTTCTATATTAAATGTTACAATGGATTCAAAGCTCTATCTAAATTATATTATACTGCAAAGTAATATTCTTAAGAAAAATTATAGATATTTTAAACTTAACGCTTGTTGTAAAATAATTTCATGTGTAAAAATATCAAGTAAAAGAAAAAAAAATATTCGTTTTAGCCTATCTATGTAAAAATTTCTTATTATTTTGTATTATTTTGCGAATGTATCTATGTAAAATTATATATCACGTTAAAAAACATAGCAAAACAATTTTAAAGTTCTGAAAATAAGCCCTTCGACTAAAAATATTTAAAGTTTTGAAAAATATACTCAAAACCATGTATTCAATTTTCTAAGTTTCATTTTTAATTAATAGATGACGTTATATTTATTTTTGATAATTAATTCTAGTAAATTCATAAAAATATTCTCTCTGTTATAGAATATAATTCAATGAACTTTTTGATAATAATGTAGACTATTGCAGTATGTATATGTCGACAATTAAAAAAATTTTTTAGCGTAAATTTAATATCTTCTCTTGTAGATTTAATAGTATGGATTGGTATGTTATGTGTATTTAATTTAAATAATTATCTAGATTGAATCATATTTCATGGATTCAAAGCTCTATCTAAATTATATTATACTGCAAAGTAATATTCTTAAGAAAAATTATAGATATTTTAAACTTAACGGTTGTCATAAATAATTTCATGTGTAAAAATATCAAGTAAAAGAAAAAAAATATTCGTTTTAGCCTATCTATGTAAAAATTTCTTATTATTTTTATACTAGTATGGAATGTTCTGTAATAAATACTTTTTCCAAACTATTAAATTGATAATATGTTTTAAGTTTCAGGTTCTAGATGGTAATTGTATAATTTAATGTCTTCAAGTTATGTTTAAATGGGTTTAAAGATATATCTAAGTTATATTATACTTGAAATTGATATTAGCATGAAAATTAAAGATATTTTAAATTTAACAGCTGTTTTCAATAATTTTATGCGTAAAAATATCCTTGTTAATATCTTCTCTTATAGATTTAATGTTAAAAGACTTGTAAATACTCCTTTTAATAGAATATTTTTTCAAATATTATTTATAAATTAGATATGTCTTTAAAGTAATAATAAGTAATTATAATTATTTTTTACTAATTACTACTATCGTTAAAAAAATAGTAAGTTAATAATATATTTTAATTTAGAATTTAAACTAAAATAAAACCTTTTACAAAATTAAATTTTAAATGTAGTTGTAATTTTTACCAATAGATGGCGCCTGCAGCGTAAAATTCTCGATATCAGAATTTTAAAAGTTAAATTTATTCACTAGATGTTTGGTAACAGCGTAAAATCGTTTTACAATCTTAAATATTTAAAGTTCTAGTTTAGTTCAAGTTTTTCCCGCTAGGGGGCGCTTAGTATGTATTATATTAAAAAAATAATTAATTAATTAACTAATTAAAATAATATAATACCACAGAATCCTCTATCATATTTCTCAAGTTCCCTTTAAAATATTCTTTCTTTAAATACCTTATAATACCGTGTAATGACAAGCCTCGACAGCCCAGTGGTTATCTCACTGGACTTGAGTCGTGTTGAACCGGGTTCAAACCCCGCTCAGGACAAACTTTTAAAAATATATATCTTCTGTAAAATTAAATGTAAAATTCAGTTGTGATTTTTATAAAATAGATGGCAGCACTGAAAATATAAATCCGTAACCTTATACGTAATTTAGTTCCATATTTGACCTATAGGTGGCGCTCCGCGGAGCACATACTCTCTTCAAGATTCTGCTGTACTACAAGGTTCCAGGTTTTCCCGCAAGGGGGCGCTAAGATCATGGCCTTCTCCTGATTGACTCAAAAACGCTGCCAGGTGGCGCTGACGTCATCAATAGACCACGCCCCCATAGCACCGCTTGCACCGCATCATTTCGTGTGTTGTTGAACCGGCAATTTCTATCTACTACCCACGATGACGACCCACCATTGCAGGAGCTCCATCGGTGGCAACAGACATAATGTTCGCAAGAGGAATATTTTTCTCTTTAAAATAATCTTTGACAGTATTAAAAATAGATTCACCTTTAGTATCTGAAATCAAGCTTCTTGCAAAAATCATCTCTTGAATAATTTTTTCTTTCTTCACAAACCGGACATACGCTAACAGTCAAGTGTCATTAGTAGTTGGCAAGGTTAATTCATCAACCTGAAGAGAAAATTCGGTGGATATCAAAAGTTTTCATAAGGAAGTTTCAACATCTTCAGCCATCTCATCAATTCGTCGTCGCACTGTATCATTGCTTAATGGGACATTTTTTATAACACTGAATGCGGATGGATGGTGCAAAACTTATTCTAATACTTCCTTGACAGCCGGCAGTATCAACACAAGAAACACGGGTCAAATGAAACATTCATAGTGAAATGAAACTTTCATAGAACGCTCAACGCATGCGCTGGTACAAATGGTGTAAACCGGATAATCGATTTAATAAATTTTTGGGGGAGTTTTAAAATTAAGTTCGAAGGCCAAAACATGCTCATCGCCCCCTTACCGCCCAAAACATACCCATCGCCTCCCTACAACCCAAAACCAGTTCACCGCCCCTCAGCATCCTCCCACTGCCCCCAGGGGGGCGGTACCGCCCCCGTTGAGAACCAATGCTGTAGGTCCTTTATTTTCCAGCTCTCCTAATTTCTGAGTAAATATCTGCACAATACTTTGTACAGCTGTATCTGATTCAAAAAGAGAACAGTCTACGTCACTGGTGGCATCTCGCTCTTCATCTGAAATCTCAATCTTCGAAAGAACGATCTTTGCAATTGCCAAGTGGCACATCATGTGAGCCCTGTCAGCTCTCGAATATGCATGGCCCGTCATCAGTTTCTCAATTGATGCCCGAGCATAGGCAATGCTCAATAAGTCCTGCAACCCACTGCCATCCATGATGTATCCTACTGCTCATTCATTATCATTTTTAATGTAATTTTTTGCTATTTTTGAGTAATTTTGAGCATCACTCAAACTCACGAACTGTTTTATGTCTATTTTCGCATGCTAGGGTGGTAAATAACCTTTCAAATCCTACCTTGAGTTTTGGATTAATTCAAATACAATGGCGTCCATTCTGCCAAAACTGAAGCAGCAAGAAATGGGGTAAAGGTTTGCAGGAGTCATGGGGTAAAGGTTTGCAGTGCAAACATTTGACCCTCATACTAGTAACATTTGAGACATTGAAAGGCAGAGTGGTGTAAGTCACATTTTCAACTTTTTTCGTTTGGGGTCAAATATGCAATCTCCATGTTCAATTTATGCTGTAATTGTAAATAGTTATTATTTGCAATATTGTAATAATTGTTATGAATTATAATTTGTTCAATTTATGGTGGAATTTTTTGTAGTTTTGGTGGTTAAACTCTTTTGACTTACACCACTTGACTTAATGACTTACACCACTTTGCCTTTCACAGCCTCATTTGTTTCATGTCCTCTTTTCATTAGGAATCCTTATTCACAACGTCTTTTAGTTCTTGGTTTCAGTTTACGGCAAACATTCATCTTGAAACATGGCGTCTAGCGTGCGGGAATTATATGACAGATTTTGTCGTCGGGAAAAATGCGCGAATTATACGGGAATTTAGCATTTTGACCTACAAATGCGAGAATTTTATTCAACCTTTTCTTTATAATATTTTCAAATAAACAAAAATTACTACAAAATAAACGAGAATAAAATGCTCTAATAGTCGTATGTGCGGCAGAGGGGAAACGTTCCGAAATCCTTTTTCTTTTTTTAATTTATTTTTATTTTTTATTATAGCCAATATATATTGGAGAAAGCTGTTCTACTATTATTGTAAAGTCAAGTTTGTTTCCATTGTTCCAGTCATCCAACTTTCATTTACAACCCTTTTTACCTGGAATTAAAAAATTCAATAGATATAGTTGACTAAGTTTTCAATGCTGAAAGGAAACTTCAAATTTCACTTGGCAATTATTAATAGGCATTCACATTTTTGTAATTTGAAAATAAATTAAGGTTTTTGATAAAACTGTTTGTTTTTAATTATAATTTTTTTTTATAAAATGCTTGAAAATCCATAAATTAAAAATAAAATAAATTAGTACAACACAAAAAATAAAACAGTTCTGAACAAAGACTTATTTTACAAGATAAAATAATTAAATGTTGTTACAAGACATTATAGGCTTGGAAGGTCTGGTCAGGGAAATTAGCTCTCCCTCATTAAATAACGAGTTTCGGATAATTTGCTACCAAGATAGCAAAGGAAAAAGAGAGGGGGGGGGGGATTTTACAAGCAAGTACTGCTAGACACCCTGTTTCTTTACCTACGCTAAAATATTTTTTTTCTTTTTCGGAGTTTGAATAATAATAAGATAAGTGATATTTAATAATATTTTATTCACGGAATCAAAAATCAATCAGTAAATAGGATTAATGCATCTAGTCAAGTGTACTAAGTCAATTTATTGCCTACATTAATTTGCTTAATTTTTACGGTTTTAAAAGACTGAGTAAAGCCTAAGATATGATATAACGATAGTGTTAATAGTTGATATTTGAATTGGAAGTTCTTTAGTTTACGAAAAAAATTATTGAGATTAACCCCGTTCAATTTGTGATTTTCTATATGTATAACACCCTTACAAAGATTACAAAATGTGAAATAAAATTATTTAGACAACTCTATTTGTGATATTCTATGACCTTATGTGACTTTCTATACCCTTCGAAAGATTACAAAATGTGAAATAAAATTATTTAGACAACTCTATTCAGGGTTGGCAAGTTTCTTCCAAAGTGAAAAAAACCATAGAAAAATCCGGCTGGAAGAAATAGGTTTCTTCCACTAGTGGAAAAAAATGGAAGAAACTGTTTTTATTTAAGAATTTACTATATAAGTTGCAACTTTGAAGGTACAATAAATGCATTTTTCTTATAGATAACCTTAAGTAAATTCAATTAGACCTATAAAAATTTAATTAATTATATATGCTAAATTAATAATTACATCAGTTTTTTAGCCAAGATCAAATCAGACACCTGAACAAAACAAATTTTATCCAAAATACACAAAATCCATTAAAAGTTATCCATTTCAATTTAACCAGCATAATTTTTTATTATTTAAACTAATATACAATAATTATTGTATTAAAAAATGTCATCAACTTCCTTATTTTCCATACTACAGTGCAACATGGTATAGCAAAACAAAAGTTTTTTAGCAATAGGATGCTGCAATTGGTTTCTCAACTTAGAATGGATGAATGCAAAAGAAGAAAAAATTCTTTCAAGTCCTGCAGAACTTAAGGAGAGTTTAAAGCATTTCGACATACCCATAGAGCTCATTGGGTATGTCACTGCAGTTGCAAATATTTTAAAATTTATTTGGTGTGTCCACCTCATTTCCTGTTATATTGGTAATGCAAACAAACTTCAAAGAAAAATGGCTTGTTCTTCCTCTCCTTTACATGTCCAGCACACATTATGGCACACAGGTGTGCCATAGTCAGAGACACAATCAATGGGTGCCTATGACTGACTACATTCTTTCTAGCCTTATAGGGCCAGACTTGAACAATAGGAGAGAATAAAACATTGCAGGTGTGTAAGGTAAGGTGCAAATGAAATGGGGAAGAGGGAAATAAACTTGTCAGTATCAGCTCATACAAAGGATTGCATTTTAAAAAATAATATCTTTAATATTAATTAAGTTATGCACTTTAGATTTGATATATTATGTTTTGAGTTTAATTCCTTTATATAGTTAATATATTTTAATTTTGATTTTGAGCATCTGTTTTGTTTTTCCATTTCTTCCACTGTCCTGGAAGAAACCAGTTTCTTCCGGAAGAAACCCAACCCTGACTCTATTTGTGATTTTCTATGCCTATCCAGTTAGAAACCAACGAGTGGGGTAAAGGTTTGCAGTGCAAACCTTTGCTCCACCGATTGGGGCAAAGGTTCGCAAACAGGTGTTTTGGTAAAATTAAAAATTCGGTGCCTAAACATTTCGGGAAAAAATTCATTATTTTATAGAAGGTCGAGGAGATACCCAACTACAATACAAGTGACTTTTTCGGGCGATAAGATCTAATGGAGGCCCGTAAAAAACCAAAAACTCAAAACTGCAAACCTTTGCCCCCACATATGGTATTTTAAAACAGAAGAGCAAATCACTCTGACTTCGAGGTAACATAAAATGTATGTCACAAACAGTGTACGACGATAGTGGGATGGAATTTTTTTTTTTCATTTTGTCTTATTTTTAGAAGTTAGAAAAGCTTTGTTATTTTTCTCTTAATTGTTGTACCAACATCTGATGAGACACACACATAGATCTATTAACACTAATTATCTTTGTAAGAAAGGAGATGTAAAAGACATAGTGTCTTTTCACATATTGTGTCCTCTGTTATTAAAAACATAGAACACCAGAAAATGTGAAAATGCATATTGTTCATAACCAGTATTAAACTGTACAAATAAAGCTCACACACATTGGTTCTGCAAATACATTCAAACTCAGTTGCCCAAATGCAATGTGATAATAAAATTCTCTCTTTATCAAGCAGGAATTTATGGAACTTTATTCTTTCTGTGAAGGTTACTTTGTGATCACTCTTGGTTTAAGAATAAAAGTAAACTAAATTTAAGCACTCTAAATATATAAATTCTGAATAAATACAAAAATATTAAAATCAACAGAGGAGGGTTTAACATTCAAATGAAGCTATTAAGTTACATTTGGTGTAAACAGTGATGTGAGCAAGAAGGGACTTGCAAAACCTTATTACATCATGTAAGCAATATGCTTTGAATATTTAATGTAAGGTTTCATTAGAATAGTCTCTTTTGCTTAAATATACAAACTTAATAAACAACTCTTGATTTCTATTTAGTAATTTATATTGGAAAGCTATTTATAACCAGTTTACCTCAAATGGCAATAACTTATATTATGTGACATAATATACAGGATTCTTTAAAAAAAAAAAACTAATGGCTATTCTGAAAAATAAATTGAAATTTAATAAGAAAATTAAAGAAAATCAAGTATATTACCTTATATACATAAAACTAGATAAAAAGCTATATGATACAAAATTAAAAATTGGATCCTCATTTGATTTAAATACTTTAAAAATGTAAAACATTGCATAAGAAAAAATCCTTATATCCAAAGTAAAAACATTAATAGTATTTTACAATGCCTTTTACATTTAACATTTTATCATAACTTTCAATCCTTGTATACAATTGTAGCTAGCAAGTTTTTTTCTTGAAACAGAACATTACATATAAATTCTGCTCCAGAGAAAATTACCAGCTGGCTTTTAAATGATGGATTTCCTGTAAGGAAGGAAAATTTTAAAATATTGAACTGCTGTAACATAAAAGCACATGATTATCATAAATTAACAAAAACAAAATTTAGGAAATAAAATTAATATCATTGATAACATTTATCATAATTTTATGATCATTGAAATTATGAAATACTTTTACTTAATAACTGTAATGTCTAGCACTTTCAGTTAACGTTTTAAGAATCAATTATACCATATATAACAGGGATGTGACTGAATACATTGGACATTAATATATCATAGAAACAAATTTTTACTAAACTTACAGTGCTTTATATTTCCACAGCTGTTCAGATAACTTTTTTCAGATATGTTTCAGGAAAACGTCGTAAAAGCATAAGCTGAACGCGAAATTTGGACCCATCTTTAGTGATTTTTTTAAAGCTAAATGGGTCGATAATTCTGAAATGAAAAAGGAAAATGACTAACTAGTGACAAATTCACCACAGATTGGTAAATTTTGCTCTAAACTTTCCGAATGCATTTAATCCCAAAGCATAATGTTTTTAGACAATTCATTTACACATGAAAGCAAATTTGAATAACTGTAAAATGCCCTTAGTAAGCTAAACAGATGATCCCTTATTAATACCGATTTCAGTTTAAGCATTTAAATGAACAAAGGTAGCATTCAAACTTTAGATTTAGCTCTACCATTTCTTACGAAAATTATACAATTATACTAAGAAAAAAATAAAATGGTTAACAAACTATTGAATTACGATAAATTTCATGTTCAACTCAATCGCTATTCGACTGGTATTAAATATGACATAATCATATCTTTAAATATAATGACATAGGACGTAAAATTTTTACTAACCTTGCAATACTCACAATAGGATGCGGATATAAAGTATTTTCAAAGTTATTCCATCCTGAGCATTTTTCCGAATCACGCATGGAAGTTGCACCAATCGAACTTTCTTGTCTGTATTTCCATGCCTGTATTTCCATGGCAAAATGTTACAACAGGTCTGAAATGAAAATATAAAATTATCAATGAGCAGTAGAATAACAGACAATCGGTTTATTTGGCTCAAACGAATAGTCTCGCATTTTTCAAGCAAATTTAGTCCTGCTACGCCTATTCCCCACATGGATAATACACAAAAAAAAAAAACTATTACTTATTAAAAAATCACATCACATACCTGAAGGTCGAGAACATGAATAGTTTTTGCTCCTTAATCTACTTTATTTCGTGTTGTGAGTAAATCTGCATATTTTTTTTTCTTTAGTAAACCCGACGAAATGACAAGCAATATACGTCGTACTATCTCATGCTCGTGCCGTAAAATGGCGGTAGTTACTAAATGGTGGCGCTGCGATCAGTGATTGGCTAAAGCGCATGCGCAGCCAGCCGGTTATCTAGTCTCCGTAACTACGGAACCGGCCACTGGCCGGTTGCTTAGACACTGCCCCAAGGCTACAGGCCAAACCAGCCGGACATTTAATTGCGAATCCTAAGTTACCGGCTGGTCGAATTTCCAAACATGATGCGCAGTGACGTTCTGCGTCGGCCGGTCCTTTAGTCAGGATTACTCGGCAACCGGTTGGCCGGTTACTTAGCCACAGCCGAGCTGGATAGCACACGAGCCGTTAAATCTCTAACCGGCTGGCAAATCTGATTGGCTACTGAAAATACGTGTTTCTGTGCTGCCATCTATTGGTCACTATTGCATTTAATTGTGCTAAGATATTTAATTGTGGTAAAACTACAGACTGCACCACACTGGTTTGTTAGCGTTTACGATTCGTACTGGTAAAAATTTTACATAATACGGCCTCAACATCACATTTAGCTTTCATTTGTCATCTTTCGTTCAGTTTTCGAAGGAGAGCAAAAGCAGTAATGAGTTTTTGTCCAACACTTGTGAATTCTGTGAAAAAAGGTTTACAAAGAAGAAAAATCTTTATCAACATATTAGAAATATTCACAAGATTGATCCAGATATTGCAGGCAAATTGAATTGTCCATCATCGGGATGCAAGTTAACATTTGTCTACTATAAAGACAAATGTTAACGTGCATCCCGATGATGGACAATTGCATCCCGATGATGGACAAGGTTACATTTAACCTGCGGAGCACACGGGCGGCTAGTCAGCCGCCCGGTTAAAAAAAAATGTAAAACTAATTTATTAGTAAAATAATCAATATAAAAATATTATGCAAGGTAACTACTTAGAGTTAAAAATGCATTTTACAAGTATAACTGGAAACCACATTGGTTTTAAAAACGCTACTCCACGTCACAACCAGTTGGGAAATACACTGTTCGTTTTTGTTTTAACACGTTTTAACCCATCATCCCATGAAATGCGACGATCAATGTATACAACTGATGTAAAAAATATATATATGTATATATATTTATAAAAAAATCGTAAGGGATATTTATTTTTTTTGGATAATATTCAATCGACTGCTGCATTAGAAAGAATTTTTTTTTGTCTATTTAGTTGTTATGCACTTTATGATAAATTTATTTAAAGTACCAGAAAAAGAAATCACGTGATCAGCATTTAATAAATTAAATTCTAAAAATTAATCTTTAAAAATTCACCAAAAATCAGAAAATTGAGGTAAAGGTTCGAAAAAGATTTCATTTGAAAGGAATTTTTATGATCTTTCTCGTGATATAAATTTTATAACCCTCAAATTATTATTTTAAATGCAAACATAAAAAAAGTTACTAAAACAGCTTAAAAATTTAATTTTAAAAGCCCTTTAGGACCACCGGTTTGGTCTGTGCGTGGTATGTCAGTCAGTGAGTCAGTTACAGCAACAGCAACAGGTGAATAGAAGTTCCTGGGAACATGGTTCCCCCTACTTCTAAAAATAGAATTGGTTTTATTCAGGAGTTTGGCCTTAATTAAATTTGGCTGTGGAGTTGTTAGCAAATAAAAATAGTGTAATTTGTGAGGTGGTAAGAACTTCGAATTTCTGCGACCAGAGAAAGTTTAAGGATAGGAGGAAAAAATAAAATTAAATATAAAAGCAAAAAAGGTGTTAGTAGATAAAAATATTTTTTACCTTGAGTAATGTTTCCATTACCCAAGTATTAATTTTAAATAATTTTAAATTGTTTTTTACCGTAGGCGTAGCCTACGTATCAGATTTTTAAGATTTTATAATTTTTTTTTTATTAAACACATTAAAACACTTTAAATAGGAATGCAGGCCAGAACCTAGCGTACTGTGCTTGAAAACGGAGGGGGGGGGGATGAGAGAAAAAATTGTTAGGTCGGGGATTCGATCCCACAGCCTATTGTGGAAATTAATATTTATTGTGGAAATTAATATTTAAGGAGTTAATAAAACTAGTTAGGGGGGGGGGAGTTAAGTTCTTGGTAGATTTTACAATATAGATAAATAATTAGTCACAATAGTGACCGATAGATGGCAGCACAGAAAAACGTATATTCAGTAGCCAATTAGATTTGCTAGCCTGTTAGAGATTTAACGGCTCGTGGCTGAGACTACCGATTTTGCTCGCAAGCGAGAATAGCGTACGAGGTGAACTGCATCTCGGACCGGGAGAATCTCGAATGCGAACTCTTTTCGTACGGGCTGAGACTAGGCCCGTATAGGCTTTGCGCCTATTTACAAACAAGCACTGCGACTGCGCACGTTGGTTGGCAAAACATACGTTAGTTTAACATGGCGTTCTATGATCACGCATATGACAAATTCTTCAAAAATTTATCTAATTATGCAAATAATTTAGAAGGATCCAACAAGGAAACTTATGTTGATAAGTTAATTGTTAAAACAGTCGATGGAGGTTTCTTTTGCCTTCCAGATCCGTATTTATTGGAAAATGAAGATTAGGTTGATGACATTTCTCTATGGCCGGTTGTTAAGAAATCGGACATCGAACGATTTTTACAATTGGCGCTTGGAAAAAATGTTAAATCCCGTAAAGCATACGAGTACGTTGTTTGTGGTAAGTTGAATTTGTATAATTTTATAACTGTCTATATAAAATATTATATTACTCTATAACTATTCTTAGGGCCTGTTCACATAGGAGTCCGTTGCGTTGCGTTAAGGAAAAAATGACGTTGAGACGAAAATAAACCAATCGTAGGCCTCCAAACGATTAGCAATGAAATTTTTAACGCATATGATTGGTTTATTTTCGTCTCAACGTCATCTTTCCCTTAACGCTACGCAACGGACTCCTATGTGAACAGGCCCTTTCTTTGCACGTGTTGAATTATGTGTAAATTTTGCAGTGGTATCTATTCTATGCTTATCATGTATTTATGACGATTTACATTTTACTGAAATATTGGTTTTAAATGTGAAAAATTAATGTAATTATTGAAATTCTTAACTTGATAACTCTTTTTTTTAAGTTAAAATTGCAGCGAATAACACCATTGGAATTGATTGTTTACAGTGGTGTAAATTTACTGTTTCTTATCCTGATAATGATTCTAGGTATTTATATTTTTTTGTTCTGAATGTTTTGATAAATAAATTCTCCTTTTTTTATAGGGAAAGTACAAGTTAAAATATACATCCCAAATGGCTTGCCAGAATTCAGAATATTGTCATCATTTGTGCAACCATCACAGAAATTAAATAAGGAAATTTATAATGCCTGGATAATTTTGAAATCTGATGGTTATATAGTGTCTGCTCATTGCACTTGTATGGCTGGGTTTGTATTGTAAGATTCGTGTGTACCATTTTGTAATGTTGCATTGTTACCTTTCTGTTTATTATTTGCTCTTCAGAGATATGTAATGGAAATTGGCACTCATTTTAATGTCATAAGTCTTAAAATTAAGTTTTAAACAAATAAATTTATCTTTTCAGATTTGGTGAAGTATGTTGTCATGTGTCAGCAATACTTTATCAAATGCAGCTGGCTGACACTATGGAATTAACCAGTGGCGCACCCAGGATTTTTTCTTTGGGCGGGGCCGAGATGAATGGATAAAAATATTTATAATGCATTGGGGGGGGCCGAGATGAACGAATAAAAATATTTATAATGCAAAATCAATATTTCTACTTCTTTGGGGGGGGCGCAGGCCCCTCCCCCTGGGTACGCCACTGGAATTAACTAGAGCTCCTACTGAAAAACGCTGTGCTTGGAAGAACAGTTCCAGGAAAAATGTAATATTTGCAAATATTTAATACTTCTTAAATTTCATTATCTGCTTTTATGAAGGCATTAATTTTTTTGCCCTTTATTTTTAAAAAATCTCTAAATTGATCATTTTATATATTAAATAAAAATAAGTGTATTAAGATTTCATGTGTCCATGCTTAAAATATGGAATTCTATATTAGAGTACTTTTTTAACAAAGCATTTTTATATTTATTTTCAGGATAAAAGTGCATTATTGGAAGATGTCGACTTGAACAAAGTACAGTGGGAAAACTGCACTAAAAACAGGAGACACGAATCTATAATATCTCCTCGGGATGTATCACCTGTGAGCGATAAACAGATAGCCGAATTAAAATTAATTTCGCCAAATTCTGTTTTCTTCACTTCCAATACTGATGACAGCTGCACCGACACTGGATCTGAAAATGATGATGATAAAGATGTTCTTCCTCCAATACCTCAAATAATTAGAGACTCCCACAATGCAGTGAAAAATTTAGAAACATTGCAGGCGTACTTCAAAGGCAAAAATTTAACTTGTATTGAATTAAAAACCAGAAGCCAACGCAACAGCATGTGGTTTCAGCAGCGTTGTGGGAGGTTAACGTCTTCAAACTTTGGAGAAATTTTGAAGAAGAAAAGGGTGTTGTTAAAATTCGTAGAAAAATTTACGACAATTCCAAAGGAGTTGAACGTCCCACCTGTAAAGTGGGGCAGATCGAAGGAAGAGACAGCTTTTCAAGCTTATTTTGATATAGAGATGACTAAGCATGCGAATTTCACTATAAGGAAAGCCGGGCTCTTCATTTGTAAAAGTGACCCATACCTGGCATCTTCGCCAGATGGCATCGTCCACTGTGACTGCTGCGGAGAGGGTGTTTTAGAAATAAAATGCCCATTTAAATATAAAAATATTGACCCTAGAATCATTTCCGAGTCAGACAAAACATTTTGTCTGAATTTAGATGGAACAATAAAAGACCAGCATACATATTTTGCGCAGATTCAAGGCCAAATGGCTATTACTAATATTAAGTATTACGATTTGGTCATATGGACTACAGTCGATTTGTATACTTGTAGGGTACGCTACGATGACCATTTTTGGGGCACCAGCAAAGATATTCTACAATCTTTTTATTTTAAAGATGTGTTCCCAAATCTTTTATCTTGATAATAATTTGTATATATCTTTATGTAAAGTGTTTTGCATTTTTTATGATGTGATAGCATCATGAAAAATGCAAGTGGATTAGGCCTCCTTGGGGGAAACCACGTTAAAAAAACGCGCCTGTAAGTTTTACCTCTTGGTGGTGTGGAAAAAGCTTCTTTTTTTGTTATTATAAGCTATGTGTTTGTAATTTATTAACTTTGATAGTGAAAAGTATTTGGTTAAATTCAGTAAATATGTTATGTTGACAAATGAATTTGAAATTTTTATTACCTGCTAAACCTGTAACTCATTGTAAATGTCATTTAAGTGGCTAGTTCTCCACAGTCGACGATCATGTGATTATCTCATCGTATCTACTGTGCAAATAAGTGATTGTAATACCCACAGTACAAGAACTTAGCTTAACTCCTTCACACCTAATGGTAGTTTGTGAAACTTGGAATATCATCATCACTTTTACAAAGAGTAATCAATCCATTGATTCCCAACCAATTACATATCAGACAGGCGGGTGACTAAGAATAGTTACGCGGTCGCCACTTTGCTACCCCTGATATATACACACACAATATTTGCATATCAGATACGAGGTGTCAATTTTCTTAATTTTTATTGTGAAGACAATGATTCAGAAGAAATTCTTCTACTGATGTACGTGTGGATGGATCTGCTTCTCTGAGTAAAACTGAAATTCAAAATTTGAGGGAAGACAAAATTTTGAAAAAAAAGACTGCAAATTTTAGTGTAATTTTATCTTGGTAGCCAACAGGGCTGATACTATCTTTAAATGAAGGGTTTTTTTAAAATTTATATTAGGTTTTACTAAATGTGGTTTTCCTTTAAGCTTTGAATTTCAGTTTTAAGTTTGTATATTTGACTTCTTTTCACAGGAAATACTACATTTGTGCCTTACTATGAAGGTTATTGTATTAAATTCCATTACTGGCAGCTTTATTATTTTCTATTGTGGTGTTGTGGCTTAATCTCCAGTTAATTTAATTTCTTGATTTTGCAAATATATTATCATAAACTGGGGCAATTCGACTTCACTACCCAGTCTATTCCGATAGCGTGCCGAACTATGGCTAATTCCTAGCCACTCTGTTCCCTCAGATATCACTGAGAATACGCTGCATTAATGAACATAAAAATGACATTTATTCAATTCACGTATTTACAATCTATTTTCAATAACTCCTTGAGTTTTGCACCTCCAGTGCATTCATGGCCTCCAGCCAAATCAATTAATTCCCACCTGTAAGGAGCTCCACCAAACAAATCACAATCACTTCCACGTGGCTTCTCCGCACACGCAAAACGCTGGTCCGAGACAAAATCGACCACCGTCCACACCGGACCACTGTCCTTCTCTGTCTGTCCCTCGCCGGCTCTCTCCTGCACAGACGAACACCAGTCCAAACCGGTTCTCCTCCCGCTGCATACCTCCGGAACAACTCGTCCAGAAAACCATTTGCACATCCGGTCTTGGTTGTCATCTGGTTACTGGTCATCTGTTTACTAGACATCCGGCACGCCTCTTGATTGATGGACCTGGAATCGCCTCTGGTAAACATCCAAAACTGTAATGAAACTTTACCATATTTTCATATAAAATACCGGGGATTAAGTAGAGAGTCCACCGCCATCACAATATATATAATAAAGAGAGATAGCATCCTATTAGCTACTTCCAAAATTTATGAAATGCAAAGGATAAAAGGCAACAAATTTATTGACAAAATTCAAACCAGGCTTTCACTTACAATATCTTTGGATTTATGAAACCATGTATTTGTTTCATATTAACAATCATAAACCAAAAATCAATCATTCATTTAATTTCACTTAACCTAGACAAATATAATTCTGACACAAATAATTTGTTTACAGCTTAATTGGTATAAACATAAAATGCATACTTATTTGAAAGACAAAATAATGTGTAAATGCCGAAAGATTAAAAAATTATTTCATGTTAATTATCATCTCAAATTATTTTAAATTTAAAAAAAAAATAGACCAAAAGAGGAAACATTCTACCGTTAGTATACAATCTTTTATTATTGAAATATACAATATATATACAATATGAATATATTACTATAAATATACAATATATTGAAATTTCAATATTATTGAAATTATACACATTTTATCCAAGAACCTTAATGAAGGCATTTAAGTTACTCAAATATGGATATAAAAAGTATCAAAAGTGTACTACTTCAGCATTACATAAAACTGAAATATGAAATTACGTAAAAGTTAACAAAAAATAGGTAGCAACCAAATTATTCTTTAAACGACTAGAAATACTTTGGCTAGACTGAAGTAAAATTATTTTCAGAGTGATATAATATGGCATATAGACACGCATCAAAAAAAAAAAAAACACAAATGTAAACGTAAAAGTCAAAACTAATTTAAACATGGAATGCACTCAGAAATCCATACGAATTTCATTTTATATTTAGTGCTTGATCATTTTATAGCATTAAGCCAGGTTTATAAATGTACATTGTGATTATATTTACATGAAAACTACTAAATATATGAATATTATATACAAAAGGAAATGCACATGGAATTAAAGAACACAAATAAAAGCTCATGGCACTACAAACAAAGAGAAACTTGGCAATTTATTTTTCTCTTATCACAAATACCTATGCATAACAAAGAAAAACAAAATTTCAAGATAGTACCGCACAGAGTAAAGATATAAGTTCTTTTAAATTATAACAATGAATACAGTCTATCAATACAGTATAGAAGAATTTTTTTTTTAAATGTTAAAAAGAAAGAGCAAACAACTCACTACACAGTCGATATTTATACACAATATTTGTATAAATTATAAAAAGCACACAACGAGTTGATCCCACACGTAAGCAATAAACCATGGGGAAAAAAACCCCACTAACATTTGATAAAAGAAAATTACGTCATACAACAGAACGTGGGGTTAATGTCATTTACAAGCGATTTTACTAGGTTAACACAGTTGATTACCCGATCACTAGGATATTAAAAATCATATTTTGCAACTGCCAAAATCAAACCAATACCATGAGTGCAATACAACACTACGGGAAAACTAAAGGTAGGTTACTTTCCGATAAAAATCCCAACACTTTTTTAATTCGAATGACTGAACTTATTTACAAAGTCTTCAACACAATATTACATTAATGAAATGAAACTAAGAAGCTTTAACCATAAATGACGCACAAAAACAATAATAAAGATCAATATAATAATTACAAATGATATTTGTTTATTACTGTACAACTACAGATGGGGCCATATTACTTAGTGCAGCGTATATAACAACACTTTCAATGTATGGTAAAAATCTTATTGGCACTGTAGTTTGTAATATTCGGTACCTTTTTATTTGTCGTATAACACGTTCTACTTGTATACGAACATTTGATACCTTTTTCGAGTGGAACACTTCTTGCTTGGTCAGTTGCTTTTTTCCTCGTGTGTATGAGGGTACAACTAACCTAGCCCCTTTATCCCTAAAGTGCTCTTCAAGATTAAACCCTCGATCGGCTAATATAGATTATTCTCAGTTATATGATCTAGAAAGCCAGACTTCAGAGTTATTTCCTTATCTGAGGCACGACCACCCCAAATTTCCGATAAAAAACAGATATGCCCAGATGGCGTAACACAGACAAGGAATTTCATCGTGTGCGTGTTTTTATAATTTGACCACGTCTGTGATCTTGCTGTTGGATTGCTTGGCCTTTGTATAGGCACTTCAGTGCAATCAATAATGCACAGAGTACTCCTATACTCACTATTTTTGAATGCCTCAGGGCAATACTTTTTTAAAGCTTTTCTATTAGGCCAAGAAATGAATGATTTCAATTTCCCTCCAAGCAAAGGTATCCAGGTATCAAATATGCGCTGGACACTTTTTAAGGAAATTGTAAACCTGCATGCAAGATCACTAGACAGAAGGTTTAATTTTAATTTCATCAGCACTATTAAAAGCTGAGTTTCTCGACTCAAAAAATCTGCACTAGTATGATTTAGAACACAGTAGATTATCCAATCAAAAATTTGTTTTGATGGAAGGCCTGTGTACAGCACAATAGTTTCAGCATTACTTAAAATTTAATCTGTTGGTTTTAAAGCTACGACAGTTTCATGCAGGACAATTCTTTCTGCCCGTAATAACTTCGTTTCATCCTGCAGACGCTTTATCATAACCTCCATTGATTTAACTTTATTATGAAGTGTGTTTAATTCACTGTCTTCCTGTATCTGCTCACCTGCATCTGTTATAGGTTCATTGTTAATTGCAGGTTCTAGGAGAAAAAAGATATTGCATCAATATAAAATATTAGTATGTCATAAAAAATGAAATAAATTAAAAAAGAAAAATCACTTAATCTCTTTTCTTATTTCTATCCCTTATTCATATAAAATCATATTCTACAAATAACTTTCAACAAGCTTACCTTGTTGTAAGAGAAATAATGTTTCAGCAGCTGCATCCCTTTTAGAGTCTGTGGCCAACTTCTCTAACGTGGCTTTTCTTTTTTCATACAAATGTGGAGTGTTTTTCCCCCCTGAAAATGTGAACAGTGTAGGCACATAATCAGGGTGGTGCTTGTCTAAGCTAGGTTTTCCTGTAAAGAATAAGGAAACAAACAAAAGATGACATATTTATGATACTTTTAACATATAACAAATTGTGACATTTGAATATAGTACATAAACTGATTACAAATGTGGCACAAGCAGGGGGGGGGGGGAGGAGGGTAAAAGTAGACTGATTATAGATCTATCATGACAAAATCCCAATTGAACAGGACTGGCTCTGCTATATTTACAGAGAGAGATTAATGTAAACATGACTTAATCAAATGACTATCAAATGTAAACATGAGATAATTCAAGAGCTTTTCAAATAGGAAAGAAAACTGGATTTTATTCATTAAATAAAATTGTATAATAACCTAATGTATTATATTGAATTTCTTTTAAGAGCCTTTTTACTCGGTTCCCCCCCAAGATGCGATTCTGAAAGTGCCACTGGATTGACAATGCACAAAATATCCGGTAAACAAAAAACATGAAATCTATGAAACATATTGTTTGACGACAGTGACGCATACAGGGGAGGGGGAAAGGGGTCCTGACACCTCCCAAAGAAATAGAAATTGCATTATGAATACTTGAATTTGTATTATAAGTATTTTTATCCGTTCAACTCGCCCCTCCACCACCAAGATTAAATCCTATGTGCGCCACTGCTTGACGATCATAACTTTTATCATTTCTCACAAACTTAGGGTTTAAAAATTAGCTTACGTAACCATAAGGACTTAAGGGACAAAAAAACTTACCCGTTTGAAAATGTTTTCTGCAGAATCTTGAGCCAGCACTTGGTTTCCAGTGGAGCCTTTTGACTGCTCTAATCCACAGGTCCCGTCGTTTTTCATCCTTCGGAAAACGATACATTCCAACGTCACATCCTTTAGAAAACCTGAATGTGCATCCATAAGCTACACAGCTCACTACCATGGTAATAATTTAACTAAAAACGCGGTTTCACAAAAATATGAGAATGGTAACCAAAGCTTTGATAACATGTGCACGATGCAAAATTCAGAATGTTTTGCCTACCAGGGGGTGGTGCTTATGCGTGACGTCACTTCATGACGTTTCCAGCAGAAAGCTCATATGTTCACATGGTATCGTAAACTCTTAGAAATCCGAATAATTTAAAAGATTAATTAAGCATCATCAAAGTAAATAGTTATTTCAAATGGAAATTTTCAACAATTATAATTTTTTTCAACTGTTGTCTTCAAATTGATTTACGATTTGAATTAAGGATCAATCAACTTATATTGTAAATGAAGAAATATTTTTAAATATACGAAGTATTGCATGATTTTAAGCAGTGGAGTAGCCAAGGAGAGGATTTTGGGGGTACGAATCCCCCTAAAATTTTCCAGAAACATTCCAAAAAATATCGTTGCCTAGATTTCCATAAATAAAAGTTTTTATAACAGAGCATTTGATAGGTAATTGAATTTTTTTACTTGTAATTTATTTTATTTAGCTTTTTTTTTGGCTCACATTTTGATTTTTATTGAAAGAATATATAACTTTCTAACGAGCGTTTTCCTTCCAATTATCTCTTCATTATCCATTGATAGCTTATACGGAAATAACCCCACAATCAAATTATTACATAATTATTTAAAAATTAGCTATTACAAAAATCATAATTAATCATTTAAAATTAAATTAATATACTTTAAAATTTAGAATGTTAAGAATATTATTTAATTTAGAGTGTTTGGCTAAGGTTTGTTTGAAAAGAATTTTGATCAAACACCTCCTAAATTTTTTCTCTGGTTACACCACTGATTTTAAGCTTTCCTATGAAATTTGAAACTTCTCTCTTGCAGGGACAAATAACTGAGTTCATAAAGCATTTTTGAAAAATTACAAAATTGTTCCTCTCTCTTTTCATATAATTTTATATAAATTAACAGTTACTAGACATTTAAATGACGAATTTGTCAGGAAGATTTTCTTTTTCTAAATGAAGATTAAATACATATACAAAGACTTCAGATGATGCAACTGTTAAATAGTGTACTCAAGTCTAATTTAAATTTAAAAAAATGCTTTATGAACTCAGTTACTTGTCCCTGCAAGAGAGAAGTTTCAAATTTCATACGAAAGTTTAAAATCAGTGGTGTAGCCAGAGAAAAAATTTAGGGGGTGTTTGATCAAAATTATTTTCAAACAAACTGTATGAGCCAAATGTCATACGTTGCACTGGTCCCAAATTTGTTGTATTCGAATGGACTGTAGACTAATAAATTATATCAAAACCATTGTCGACCATACGACACACGAATTAATAACAATTTTATTTACTTAAACGAATTATCTACAATACTAATGTATGAACAAAATCAATACATGAAACATCGACCATACGATGTGCGAGCGTAACAAACTTTTTTATGAAGCAAACGATTTCAAACAAATTCTAATATCTTATAAGTTTACGATGCCAACATAAGAATTAAAAACTATGATACCTATATTTATATTATTTCAAGGGCGCGTTTGGCGATTGCCAACATCGACCCCACACATAGCCATTGGCGTCAACATTCTCCCCAGGTTGAAATATTATATTTCAAAATACATTAAAATACAGTTATTACAATTGAATACATAAAATGAACAATATATTACAAAACAATTTTGCCTCGTATTTTGGCTTAAACAAGTTCTAAATGAATACAGATAACTTAAAATGTAAATAATGTTATCAATAATACACGAATATACAAATTAAATATAAACTCAAAACATAAACCAACTAAAAATTTACTTATTTTCATTAGGTAATACACATAACTTTCAAATACTACGTTTATATACCGTGGTTTGTTTTCACCACAGCTACTCTAATTCTATTATCGGATCCTGGTATCACTTCTTGAATACGTCCAATCAACCATTTACATGGTGGCAAGTGATCTTCTTTAACTAAAACCATTAGACCAGGTTGTAAATTTTGTGTTTCAACATGCCATTTGGTGCGATTTTGTAAATGATTTAAATAACTAATCTGCCATTTTTTCCATATGGCTTGAACAATTTTCTTGTTTTTTTTGCCAATTTGTTAACAAATTGTCTGGTTTGTTCACTATTAGTGGTTCAGGGAATGTATTCAAAATGCGTCCTATCAAAAAATGTGATGGAGTTAAAACATCTAAATTCTCCACATCTGAACTCATCGGAATTAACGGTCTGCTGTTTAAGATGCCTTCGATCTGAATTGTAATAGTCTGGTATTCTTCCAAGGTCAGCTTTCGATCACCAATAGTTTGTCTAAGATGGTATTTAAATGATTTGACACTGGCTTCCCAAAGTCCACCGAAATTCGGGGCTTTGGGAGGAATAAAATTTCAGGCAATGCCTTCTGAGGCTAAATAACAAGCTAAATTTTCCTCTGGCATTTTAACAAGTTTGTACAATCGTTTTAATTCTAAATGCTCGCCTACGAAATTGGTGGCATTATCCGTGAACAAAGACGAACTTTACCACGTCTAGAGAAAAATCTTTTTAGCGCCGCGATTAGCGCTTCTGAGGTTAAATCTGTGACAGTCTCTAAATGTACTGCCTTTGTCACAAAGCAGACAAATATAGCTATGTATACTTTGTAGTATACACCCTTTCTTTGTCCTTTAAACTTTACATAAAAGGGTCCACAAAAATCTATTCCTGTGGCATTAAATGGGGAACTCGGGTTTATTCTTTCCGGAGGGAGATTGCCATAAGCTGACTTTCCGTAACAGGTTTTTGTTTAAAACATGTAACACAATTGTGGACAATTTGTCAAGCGATACTTCTGCCGTTTAATGGCCAGTATTCTTGGCGTACTAAATGCAATAAATTCTGTGCTCCTACATGCAGATATTTCCTATGGTAGTAATTCATCAAAATTTTTGTAAATTTGTGGGTGGCAGGAAGTAAAATGGGATGTTTTGCGTTAAAATTTAAATTCGATTTTTCTAACCATCCTCCAACTCTTAGAATTCCACTGGAATCTAAAAAGGGTTGGAGGTCCTTTACCTTCCCTTTTATAACCCTTTTACCAGCTAAGAGAACAGATATCTCCATTTTAAATTCATTTGCCTGTATTTGGCGAATGATAAATTCTGTCGCTGTTTTCTGCTCCTGGGGTAACAGGGGGCCTCTGTACCTGTCCTCTGGTTTGCTTCTAGTATTTTTCAAAAATATGAAAATAAAACTAAAAATATATACAATTTTAGAAAAACTATTTGATCTGTCTAAAACTCTATTTAACAAATCACTTTCTAAAGTCAATACAAAAGTCAATGAAGGGACCGGCAATTTCTGCACTTCTGGAACCTCCACAGCTGTTGGGCAGGGATTATCCTTTAACGACGAAAAGTCATTCAAAAGGAAAGTGGGACCATCCCACCACAGTTTGCTATCTCGAAGAGTTTCAGGATCAACACCTCTAGAAATTATGTTAGCTGGATTTTCTTCTGAAGTTACATGGTGCCATTGATGAGTCGAAGACAGTTCTTGAATAACTGCGACGCGATTCGCTACAAATGTTTTCAAAGTATGTGGTTCGTGTTGAATCCACGCAAGTACTATTGTCGAATCGGTCCACAAATGAACGCTATTCACAGATATTTTTAACGATGATAGCACTCAGTTCACTAATTTTACTAGTAATACTGCTGCACAAAGTTCTAGTCTTGGAATTGTTGTACGCTTCAGAGGCGAGACTCTTGATTTGCTGCAGAGTAACTTCACTGAGATTTCTGATGATGTGCCAGTGGCTTTGACATAAACTACCGCTCCATAGGCCTTTTCGGAGGCGTCCAAAAATCCGTGTATTTCTAGCTGACAAATACTATCATTCAAAATATAGCAATCGACATCAATACTTTCAACTACTTGGAGTTTTTTACAAAATTTTTCCATTCTTGAGCTTCTTTAGCTGAGAGTGGCTCGTCCCAGTCAATCTTTAAAAGCCATAATTTTTGAATAAATATCTTTGCTTGAACTATAATTGGTCCTAAAAGTCCTAAAGGGTCGAATAATCTAGAAATTTGAGATAATATTGATCTCTTAGTGCACTTTGATGAATATATTGAGGGAGAAACAAAAATTTAAATTTATCAATTTTTGGATTCCAAATGAGACCTAGTGTCTTTACTGTTTCTCTTGATTGATCAAAATGATATTCTTGATCTTTGAACGGCACTGATTTTAACAGTTCTCTTTCGTTAGAGGACCATTTACAAAGTTTCATTCCACCAGCTTGTAACATTTGTATCAACTGGTTTTGTAACTCCTTAGCACTATTTAAATCATTGCTACCTGTGACTAAGTCATCCATGAAAAAATCAGAAAGAGTCACAGCTGAAGCAAGAGGAAAATTATCTTTCTCTTCTACTGCAAGTTGTCTCAAAGCTCTTACTGCTAGAAATGGAGCTGAGGCTGTGCCATATGTCACAGTTTTAAGTCTATATTCTTGAAAAGACTCTTCAGGAGAATTACGCCAAACTATTCTTTGTAAATCTGAATCATTATTCCTAACTAAAATTTGTCTATACATTTTAGAAATATCAGCTGTCAGAGCATATTTATGTAATCTAAATCTTGATGTTATGTCGAAAATATCATCCTGCAACTTTGGGCCTACCATTAGTGTTTGATTTAGAGAAATGCCTGTTCATGTTTTAGCCGAGGCATCAAACACTACCCTCAATGCAGTTGTCGAACTATCCTTCAAAACAAAATGATGCGGATGGTAATTTGTTTTACCCAACACTTCATTTCTCTCGTAATGTGGAACAAGCTCCATGTGACCTAATTTTAAATAAGCGTCCATGAATTCTTTATACACGGTTTTACAATTGGGCAAGCGTTCTAATCGTTTTTCTGTACTTAGAAAACGCTTAATAGCCATATCCTTTGAATATCCCAAAGATTTAATACACTCTTTGAAAGGTAATTTTACACAAAATCTACCCGATACTCTAGTATAATGTTTTACAAAATGATCTTCACATTGAATTTCTTCCGGTATTAAAGAACTAACTGAATTCACTTCTTCCAATTCCCAAAAATTTTTTAAGTTTTCTTCAATATATTCTGAAGTTTTCAATAATCCACAGAATTGCGTGTTTACAGAACTAACTACTGTTCCACTAGCTACATAACCGAATACAGTTTCTTGCAATAAAATACCATACGAAGGTAAACAAAATTGTCCTGACCTTAAAATTTCAAAAAAATACTCTGCTTCGATAAGCAAGTCAATTTTGGCTGGATTTGTGAATCCTTCATGTGCCAGTTCAATATGCGAAGGTAAATTCAAGTCATTTAGGTTTATTGGGATATTCGTAGTAATGTCTGTAATATTAGGTACAATTATACATTCCATACTGGCAGAAAAATTCCTGTTCTTATTTGCAACTTCTATAACTACACTTTTATTTACAGTGACCGATGTATTATTTAACGTTGATACGGGAGCATATTTTCTTTCAGCTCTTAAACCCAATTTTTGCAAAAATCTATACGATAAAAATTGAGCACTTGATCCATTATCCAAAAGTAAAAATGGCAGGAATAAATTCCACTAACATATATTTCACATAAACCCGTGCTGTTTGAAGAAGAATATTTTTCCTTTGAGAGATTAAACAGATTGAAACTGCTTTAGCTTCGGCTGCTAAATTATGTTGTGGTTTCTCATTTTCGTTTTGGATAAATAAATTTGATGACTTAATAGGCGTGTCAATTGGCGCCACCGACAGGGTGTCTACTCTTTCTCTATGAAGTAGTGTGTTGTGCTTAGCTTTGCATACGTTGCACACGTACTTCGAATTGCAATTTACAACTTTATGTTGCGCACTGAAGGAATTAATACACAAATTATGTTTTTTTACAAAGTCAAATCTTTGCAACGAATTTAGTTTTAAAAATGCAGAATACTTAAATATGTAATGATTAAGAGATTTACAGCAAGCACATACTTTATTGTATGATTTCACCATAAGTGATTTTGGTTTTTGGTATTTATCAAAAACTTTCAATTTTGAAGAGACACTACGTGATAAATTATCCAACATTTAGCACCTTTTTTCCAAAAATGCAATTAAATCATCCAACTTCGGAACTTCCCTGGAAGTTATATTTAGCTCGTATTGCTTTCTTGATTCTTTATCAAGTTTAGCCAAAATTATATTTAATAACACAACATCAGATAATTTATTTCTTTTAAGATCCATTGTATTTAGTGCTCTTAAATTTTTGTTAACTATATCTATCAAACTTCGCAATTCCTTAGAAGACTCATAAGTTATTTTATCAAATTCTAGTATTTGCTTAACATATACATCAACTAACACTCGTTCGTTTGAATATCTTTCTTCTAAAGCTGCGAAAAGCGTTTTAAATATATCATTAACAGTTTGTAAATTCTTGGCTTCGCCGACTAATGCCGAATGTAAATACTGCAATTTTTGAGTTTCATCTAAATGAGAATTATTGGTAATAATATTACGAATTGCAGCTTAAAACAACTATATTCTTTTATTTTTCCCGAAAATTTAGGAATTCCAATTTCGGGAAGTCGAATATTAACGCTATTATTTACATCTTTATTACCATTTGAAATAAATGAACTATTTTGACAGGTAATCAAACTATTAATTTTTACCTGTAATGCTTCGATGCGAAATTCCAAATCCAAAAATTCTTCTTCAATATCCGATATACCTTCTTCGGGATCAACTTTCTCAAAAAACTGTAATCGAATGTAATCCAAACTTGATTGATACTTCTATAAATTTTCTAATTTTATTTTTAACTCAGCAGATAAAATATCCGATGGGGCTTTTACCTGCTTTTCTTTTAAGTATGTCTCTATTTTAGTAATCTGAGCCTTCAATGTCGATTTTTGTTGATTTAGCACAATGAGTGCCATTTTTTCTCCGGCCACGTGGACCAACTTTATGAGCCAAATGTCATACGTTGCACTGGTCCCAAATTTGTTGTATTCGAATGGACTGTAGACTAATAAATTATATCAAAACCATTGTTGACCATACGACACACGAATTAATAACAATTTTATTAACTTAAACGAATTATCTACAATACTAATGTATGAACAAAATCAATACATGAAACATCGACCATACGATGTGTGAGCGTAACAAATTTTTTTATGAAGCAAACGATTTCAAAAAAATTCTAATATCTTATAAGTTTACGATGCCCACATAAGAATTAAAAACTATGATACCTATATTTGTATTATTTCAAGGGCGCGTTTGGCGATTGCCAACATAGCCATTGGCGTCAACACAAACCTTAGCCAAATACTCTAAATTAAATAATATTATTGACATTTTAAATTTTAAAGTATATTAATTTAGTTTTAAATGATTAATTTCCATGTTTGCGTCGTGGCCGACTGTTGTGTGTGTGTTAAGAGATGCTGTTTATCATTTTACACATACTTTTAATAACAATCTACGGTACATCTATTTACAACATGCCACTTACAAGATACATACCCCCGAATTCAAAGTAACGTTTTAGCTCTTTAGCTAGTTAGCTAGTTAGCTCTTTAGCCGATCCGTGTTCAAATGCCCAAAAAGAGCGAAATATCCGGTCGCCTGTTCGCTAACGCTTGCTAGGTGGTTTCTCTGGTGGTGTCAGGGGCGTAGCTACCGTGGAGCAGTTGGAGCGAACTGCTCCAGGCGCACGAATCATGGGGGCGCAAAATTTGAAAGAGTGAAATAAAAATTTGGGAAAATTTTTGTACAAAAAATTTCGACGTCAGATTTTCTATAAAATATTTAAAAAATAAATGAAATATTTTAAGTAAATAAAACTATAATAAATATATTAGAATGTACTTGACTTATCATAATTTTGACTTCAGAAAATGTTCATTAAAAATCTAACAATTTATATACCTCTAATAAACCTGTAAAAATGTATGATGATTGCTAAGAATGTTTAAAAGCACTACGATAGGCACTTACTTTACGTATTAAAATTTATGTTTTATTGCAAAGAAGTTACATGTATCCGGTGAATTCCACGATCGCCAAATATAATCTTTTTTATATCCGGTTCTACTAGTGTGAGGGATAACATAAGATCCCTCTGTCCATTATGTTAGGGTGATTCTGCGTTTGCCTGGATAAATAACTCATCCAATTAAGATAGAAATTACAATTCAAAATATTTGCAATAACGCCCCAAAATTTACTGGAATAATCTGAGCAATTCCTTGAAGATTCAAGGTTTTCTGAGATTATTTCTATTAAAACTAATTTCTCGTTAATAAAAGTGAAGAAGAGAAGAAATAATTCGTTGGAAAACGCATTTCAGCACTGTTATTTCATTTATCAAAATACCTGGAGTATATATACATTCCACATTTTTATTGGAAAAACTCCCCGTATTTCGGAGCATTTTGCACATTTGAATCCATTTCAATTACATGTATTGAATGATAAGTGTAATCAGAATGTAACAAGTTATGTAGGAAAGAAACCAACTATCAAATATTAAAACTAATATAGCGTATGACAGATTAAAATACTTCCAGTTTCACTATTCTGCATTTAAACGGAAGAGTAATGTTATAAATAATATTTGTAGACAAAACAGTGTTCAATAATATGAATGATTAGTTAAACTTTACTTGAGTTAACCGAAAAAGATTGAAAAAGCGGCAAAGTACAAAAACATATGAGCAAATATAACATTCGTGTTTGACTTTCAATCACAAATGTTATACTTGCAATATTATTGTAAATTAGATGCACTAATATTGCAAATGAACAGATGTAATTATATTTGTGTTGTTATTAGCATAACTATCATAATTCATCGAATTTGAATCCTGCAAACACCACCGAAATACATTACGTGTTTACTCGGGTGCAATGTGCACCCAAATTCCAAAATGTAATCATAATAAATAGAAAATAATCTAAATTGTAATAACAGTTTTCAGTTTTTCCTTAAACTTTTCTAGTTTTGTCGATAAAATAAGTTTTAGTTAGGAAAACGATTGAAAAAAATATAGTTGCATTCGGACAAAAATGGAGACAATTAAATAATTTCATTAGTTGTAAAATTAGAGTTTAATATTAAGTTTATTGTAAAAACTCAGAACAGGTTTACGTTTAGTCAAAACATTCGAAATTAAAGTAAATTAAGACTTTTTGACGGACTAAGTCTAAATGGAAATTTTGTCTGTCAGTTTATAAATATTTTTTAAAAATTCTCACATAAATAGTATCACTAATCCTTTCTAAAACTTTCTTTCAAGTTCATCTTAAATAAGAAAAATTAAGAACGGACCAATGAAGATTTTGGATGTATTGAACGATTTCATAAATGTATTTGAAAACTGTTCATAGGGACAATCATACATTATACACCGTGCCCCAATGCCTGCACTACATCATTTAGTTTAAATATAGTTGCCAGTATTAATTTTTATTGTGAATTTTAAGATGCAGTGTGTTATGGGAAAATTGCAAGTAATTAGGTATGTCGAAACAAAATTGATTTTAATGAAAACTGTTAAATAAGTATAGGTAGTTTACCCTGCAAACCAGTCAGAATACACACAGAAAAACAGATAATGTCGAGTGAAAATGTCCTATTCCTATCTGATCCAGATATCTTACCCAAAAATATTTTAAAACTTTTTCTGTAACATAAAACTGAGAAATAGAAAAATGATGGGTTTTATTTTTAAATTTAATTTTTTTATCAGCATTTTATAGTGTAATGTTCATTTAGTGTTCATATAGTGTAAATGTTCATTTAAATGACTCTTGAGAGTTTCGTATTCCCGTTGGGACAAAAAAAAACCTTTTAAGTTCTAATATACATATATACACTGCTGGCCACTGTAAATGCAACACCCTGAAGGAAACATGCAAATAACATGAAATTTACAACATGCATTAGCGGAGGTGAGATATGCAAATGATTAGAATTTCAGCGCAGACGCACATCACGCACGCCTGTGGCGCCACTTCAAAGCGCTATTTAAGGCTTAGAGATTTCGACGATTTCAAGTTCGGCAATTGTGTTTTTCTTGTGGTTTTTTCAAAAAAACGATCAATTATGCCTCGTCGAAAACAGCGATCATCTTTTGTTCAAGTATCAGAGTTCGACAGAGGAAGGATAGTGGCCTACCGATATTATGGATTATCTTTCAGGGAAATCGGTAGTCGTGTTGGACGAAACCAAACAACTGTAATGCGGATATGTGATCGTTGGATGCAGGAGGGTACGACGGGCCGGCGTGTTCGATCGCATCCACCTCAGCGCACCACTTCACGTGATGACAGGCAAATTGTGCGCATGGCAGTGACGGATCACTCAGTCACATCACGAACCATAGTACAGCACATGCAGTCTGTAACGCATCATCCAGTGTCTGCGCGTACCATTCGACGCCGTTTACAGCAGAGTGGTCTGTCCGCAAGACGTCCATTGCTTTGTCTACCCTTGACGCAGAACCACAGACGTCTCCGCCGCCAATGGTGCGATGACAGAAGGATGTGGACGGCAGAATGGAATGAAATTGTCTTTACTGACGAGTCACGCTTCTGTCTGCAACACCACGATGGTCGCATTCGAGTCTGGAGACACCGTGAAGAGAGGATGCTGAACAGCTGCGTTATGCACCGCCACACTGGTCCTGCACCGGGTATTATGGTATGGGGCGGTATTGGATATCACTCTCGCACACCTCTAGTACGCATTGCCGGTACTTTAAACAGCCAGCGCTACATCTCCGAGGTGTTGGAGCCAGTTGTACTTCCTTACCTTCAGGGCTTGCCCACAGCCATATTTCAACAGGATAATGCGCGACCACACGTGGCACGCATTGTCCAACGGTTCTTCGTCAATCGCCAGATTGAATTGCTTCCCTGGCCGCCTCGCTCTCCGGATCTTTCGCCGATAGAAAACATGTGGTCCATGGTTGCTCTACGATTGACCCAGATTCCATCCCCAGCTGCCACAGCAGATCAACTTTGGCAACGTGTGGAAGCTTCTTGTTCTGCTGTATCCCAAGAACTCATCCAAAGTCTCTTTGAATCAATGCCGAGGCGTTTGGCAGCGGTGATCTCCAACAATGGCGGCTACTCTGGCTACTGATTTTGGCAGGAACCACACTTCACAGAAGTCTATAAATTTAATCATTTGATACTTGGTCAACATGTTATCTACAAAATAAATTTTGTTGTGATATCTCTTGTCTTTCTTGGTGTTGCAGTTTGGGTGGCCAGCAGTGTATATATATAAATATATATATATATATATATATATATATATATATATATATCTTTAATTTATCAATAATTTTGTGAAAGTCTGTCTAAATTTTGCATTTATACTTCGAGCCGGACCAGTCGTTGGTTGCAACTAGAGTCTAGTAAAAACTTTTGATCAGCCTCTGGCCAGGCCGCTCTTTGAATTTTTGCCCGGTGTTGGATACTACTACTAGATTTTCTCCAACGTTACTAGTTGGGTGTCTTATCAGGAAAATGGAGATGGCTGGACCATCTTCATCCCCTATGGTAAGAGTCATTATAATCCATCAAAAGTCATTCTAAACGGGCGGTTTAGAATTCTCTAACGGTCAACTTACTGACTCCTCCCACTCCAAGAGTAAAAAAAATGCAGGGGTCCGAACAAAATTTTTTTCTTAGTACATCTACTACATAGCAGACTGAACATCGGCGCAGAATAGAGGCAAATATTCGGGGATTTTTTGAATGCAAGCTTAGTATTTAGCGTTTCATATTCCCTTTGTTTACTTTGTGCAGTGTCAGAATTTCAAGATGATTCTTGAGTTATACAATTTTTAAAACTTATTGAGACTGTGTGTTGTAATTTATTGTTCTGTTTAAGTGACTTCATACAATTTATGACTTTTACTTTACTAAATTACTTATCTACAGCGTGTTGTTGGATTCACCGACGTACAATTTTAAAAGTAAGTGATTTGTTTATAAATGATTATGTTAATCGATGTTGCATCATAAAGAATAATAGTTACGTATTATAGCTGAAAGTTAGCGGCAAACATTTTCAGCAGCAGCATGCTATAGAAATATAAATATGTATGTGGAAACCGCATGAGATAATTTTAAAAAAATAATCGGCAGATAAAGAACGAAATTTCAATTTTAAATAATTTTAGATCTCATTAAAAATTGCATGCTAATGACAAAACAGAAATACACAAAAAATATTCAAAATGAGTGTTAAAAGAAACTCATATCATTAGAACCATATGTCTTAGGATGCTTAATTTTGCATGGTGGTTGCTGTTATGCCCTAGGTGCTCGTTAAGAAATCTTTTTTAATAAATTAGAATTTTAAGGGGGCTAATAGGGGCCTAATCCCCTCTTAAAAAAACACATACACACACTGTATCACTAAAATCATGAGACCTAGGAAGCTGAAGTTTTGTATGGTGGTTTCTCTATGGTGGTATTTTAGGCCCTAGATGCGCGCAAAGAAGATTTTTAATACAAAATTTAAGGGGTGAAAAGGAGCTTAACCCCCCCCAAAAAAAAAAAACCTACCTCTGGTACATGTTTTTGAAAAGTCAAGATTTTGCATAGTGTTGCCCTTAGACCCTAGAGGCTCCCTGAGAAATATTTTAAAAAATTAAATCTTTAAGGGGGGTCAAAGAGACTTAATCTCCAAAATAAAATACTGCCTGACTGATCACTGTATCTCCGGCTAAAATTTTGCTAGTTTATACTTGGGAGGGGGGTTTCTGATGAGATGTTGCAAGCAATACCTCTGCGGCTAGACAGTACGCTAATTAAAATTAAAAATGTATATAAATTGAAAGAGAAACCCAACACTAAATTTAGAGCAAATGTTGCTCATCTAAATTGTTAACCCTGTTGGTTAAAGTTATAAATATAAAAGTCAAATACCACTCACTGATTCATAACTGCATCTCTGGAACCATAAGTTGTAGGAAATTGAAATTTTGCAGTGTGGTACCTCTTAGACCCTAGGTGCTCATTAAGAACGCCTCTTAAAAATTGAATCCAAATTGGTCGGGGACGATGGATGCTCAGTAAGAAGATTACGATGAAGCTGCGAATATGAGTGGTGCCTAGTCAGGGTTACAAGCAACAATTAGACAACGAAACCACGCTGCCAGATTTGTACACGGCTATTCTCATAACTCGAGTTTAGTGATCAACGACAGTGTCACCAGTGTACAAGAAGTCAGGCAATTTTATGAACAGCTAGAAAAAAATTTACATTTTTTTTTCAGTTCTGTTAGACGTTGGGCAATATTAATGGAAACGAATCAAACCAGCTTAGCAAAAACATTAGAAAGAGTTTGTCCAACACGCGGGCTTGTGGCGTCCTTGTCGTACAGCGCACTGGTTTTCGGTACTGAGGGTGCTCGGATCGAATACCGGCGTCGCTCCATGAAAAATGCCTCCGTTTGTGTTGTCCCTTCATAGAGGATAATTCTATCCGCCTACATGGTGTCCTCATAATAAAATGGACGTTTAAGCAGAGGCTTAGTATAGGCTAATGTTTGGCGACAAGTGCCTCCGCTTTAAAAAAAAAAAAAAAAAAAGTTTGTCCAACACGATGGTTTTTCTGTATTCAGGCTCTTAATACACTACGTTTTCGTTATTTTTATGTAATTAAAATATTGACATATTTATCATTGAATGGAAAAAAATATGATGAGCAACGTGAAGCTAAAAATTGGATTAATTATTATGAACAATTTTCAACAATTATTTTGATAATTGTACAAAGTAAAATACTTGAACCTATTAATACAGTCTCGAAAATGCTGCATAGTACTCATGAAGATATAGAGAAATCCGTTGAGATGCTTTCATCACTCCTAACCCATTCCAGAACTTAGGAATAATTGGGAGTTTGTTGAAAACGATGCCCTTGAGTTATCAGCTCTATGGAATATTGAACCCTGTTTTCCCCAAAAAAGATTGCGTCGTGTGAAAAAATTCTTTGATGAATTACAAGTAGATGAACGCATTCAAAACAGTGAACAATGTTTCAAAGTCGAGGTGTTTTATAAAGTAATGAATTTAATAATTAATCAATTAACTATTAGATTTAAATCCGTTCGACAATTGCGTACACTTTTTAAACGTTTATCACCTGCATATGCATGCACTCAACGTTTATTACTTGCATTACCTAATAAAAGTATCCTGGGAGGATCAGAATTGTTACAATTGGCATATTTTCCGATATTTCATCTAGTATGGGACCTCAACTGCTTCGATTTAAAATGTGCTTTTATATTCAGTAAAACAAATTACTTCTATACGCGAAGTCGCTGAACTACTTTTAATTCACACCGCAGCTTCAAGTATAGCTTCTCTGACATTATTACAGCATGCATGATTTTTTTTAACTTTACCGGTGACGACAGTGACATCAGAACGAAGTTTTTCAAAGCTAAAATTAATCAAAACATATTTAAGAAGCATCAGGTCACAACATCGTCTTAACTCTTTGGACACTATATCAATTGAAAAAACAATAGCTTGTCAACTTGATCTGGAGAAAGTCATTGACCGATTTGCAAGCGAGAAAACATTTTGTTTTTTGGGATGTGTGTGTGTGTGTGTGTGTGGAAACTGAGCATGCATAAGAACATTTTGTCAATACAGTTTATAAAATATGTAGTTAAAATTAGTAAGCACTCTGTACTTAAAGAATTATAATTTGTTTTATTATTATATTTATATTTATTAAATTGAATTTCTTATTTTTGAAATTCTTGAATTTCAAATAAATTATTATTAAGTAAGGTTTTAAATCGAAATCAGATTAGATAGAAAACAATTTTCGCCAGAACTCTTCAGAGAAACTGGAAGGGCGCTGCGATTTTACTTGCTCCAGGGCGCTGAATATGTAGCTACACTTGAAGGTAATCAAGGATGACTAATAATACTGGTAGCAAATACTTATTAGGCATTTATTTAATACTAAAAGTTAAAGCATAAAGGAATCTTAGTTACAACGTGACACACCACACGATGTGTTTTCTAGGAGGTCGCCAACCCACTGTAGGCAGTTAAAGTTAAAGTTAAAGTACACAACTCACTGTAGGCAGTTAAAGTTAAAGTTAAAGTACACAGGCATAGATTTATACATCAACACTTCCCCTAAATCTATACCTGTCATCAAAAGAAAACATGAATACAAATTAAACAGTCTTAAAAAAACACTAAACAAAAAGGATCAAGTTAGAGTCTTAATGTCAGACATGCCAAGACAGTCTCGAAGTTTCATGTAACGAAACTTTGGCAAGGGTTTTGTGAACAAATCAGCAACTTGTCTTTCACTTTCACAATATTGAACGTCTAACAGTCCATTTTGATATTTTTCTCTAACAAACTTAAAGCGAATATCTATGTGTTTTGTTCGACTGTGAAACTCAGGGTTTTTTTATTAATCGAATAGCACTTTCATTGTCAATTTGTAGCACAGGCCTATCAACTGAGGAACATAAATCCAGCAAAATACTATGTAACCACACAGCTTCTTTTGATGCCTGACTTGCAGCAACAAATTCTGTTTCTGTAGTCGACAAGGCAATGCATGTTTGACGTTTACTGGCCCAGGTTATAGCTCCGCCACTGTACTTGAACAACATTCCTGAAGTAGACTTTCTACTTACTGGATCACCAGCAAAATCAGAATCGCTGAAACATTCTAGTTTGGTGTTTGCACCTGATTTATACTTAATATCCCAACTAGAAGTTCCTTTTAAGTATTTCAATACTTTCTTCACTAAGCACCAATGGATTTTTAAGGGTTTATCCAAAACTTGAGATAATACACTTATGGTATATGCTATGTCAGGTCTGGAAACTGTAGCTAAATAAATCAAACTTCCTACTGCTTTTCTATAAGGTGTTTGTTCATCAAGTTTTTCTGAGGTTTCTAAAGAGAGCACATTTTTGTCAATAGGAATGCAAACAGGATTTGCTGTAGACATATTAAAACTGTCCAAGACCTTCTTACAGTAATTTTCTTGATGTATAAAAATAGAACCATCACTTAAATATTGAATTTGTAAGCCCAAGAAATAATTAGCAGGTTCAGACCTTGCAGTGAAGTTTGCTGACAATTTTTCAAAGAACAGTTTTAGAAGTGTTTCATCTCTTGCAGCAACCAGTCCATCATCAACATCAACCAAAACAAGGATTTGTCCTTGTTTAAAAATAAGCAAGGATCACTGTCCATCTGGTTTAAGTCACAGCTCTGAAGAAATTTTTTAAACTTTTCATTCCAGCATCGAGGGGCTTGTTTCAGCCCATATATGCTTTTCAATAGTTTGCAGACTCGCCCAGTTCCATCATCATACCCTTGAGGCTGCTTCATGTAAATCTCATCTTGGAGCTCACCGTACAGAAATGCACTTTTGACATCAAACTGTGCCAATTTTAAATTCTCACTTGCAGACACACTAATTAGAGTTCTAGCAGTGTCCCAGCGAACCACTGGACTAAAAGTTCCTTGAAACTCAGTCCCAAACTTTTGAGAGAAGCCCTTTGCAACAAGCCTGGCTTTGAATCGATCTACTTTGCCCTCAACATCTCGTTTGATTTTGAAGACCCATCGATTCTCAACTGCTTTTCTGTCTTCTGGCAAGTTTATTAACTCCCATGTGTTGTTTTCAGCTAAGGTTTTAGCTCTTCTTGCATTGTAATAGTCCCATTATCTTTGTTAGGAGAATTGAGTGCTTCATCAAATGTTGTTGGCTCATCTTCTGCAAACATAACATAGTCACTAAATCTTGCAGGTTTTTGCATTTGAGATCTATCTCGCAAATTTAATCCACTTCCAACCGGATCAGTATTTTCTGTATCAGAAGTTTCTATATTATTACTACCAATAACATTACTTTCTTCACATGTTGTTTCTGTTGAGCATAAAGGAATCTTGTCCACAGGCATTTTCTCACTGATAATTTCATTTCTGAAAACTACATAACGTGATAAAATAACCTCATTCTTTTCTGGGATAAAAACACGATAACCCTCTTTGTTTCCACAATATCCAACAAGATAACCTTTCTGTGCTTTCTTGTCAAATTTCTTTCTTCTTTGTTTTGGAATGTGAATAAATCACTCAGTACCAAAAACTCTTAAATGATTTATAGCAGGTACTTCATTGAACCAAAGTTCATATGGTGATTTTCCTTCTTCAGGAGTAGGACCTGTGCGATTTAATACATATGCAGCAGTATTGATAGCTTCACCCCACAATCTTTCAGGTAATTCTTTAGCATGCAGCATAGATCTTGCAGCTTCGACTAAAATTCTATTTTCTCTCTCTATAGCACCATTCTGCTCTGGGGTATAGGGCATAGATGTTCGATGATGTAAACCAGCTTTCTGCACTATGTCATTGACTTCCAAATTGTCAAATTCTTTTCCTCCATCTGTCAAAAATTCTTTTAAAGTATAACCAGCAGTTTTCACTTCAGCTAAAAATCTGGACAACATCATTTTAACTTCAGATTTTTCTTTCATCAAGTAGACAGTTCTGTATTTAGAATAATCATCTTTAAATGCTACAAAATACCGATTACCTCCTAAGGACTTTTCAGGCATTGGCCCACATACATCAGCATGAACTAAATGGCCAGGAGAAGTAGGTCTATTCTGACGAGTGCCAAAGCTTAATCTGTGCATTTTCCCATACATACGTACATGCATCACAGTATTCACTATCAAGCTTTACTTCTATACCTTTATGTTTTAAAAACTTTTGAACATGGCGTTTGTTTTGATGACCCATACGCTCATGCCATAATTGAAGACTGTCATTTTCAACTGCCAAACAAGCAGTTTCAGGTCTCAATACACGTATAAGAAGTCTGTATACTGTATGATGTCTAACCCCAACAGCAACAGTCTCACCACTACTATTTCTGAATTCACGAAGTTTGTTATCAGCATGTTCAGTTAGATCATTGTCCAATGCTGCACCTGATGAAAAAAGATTTTGGTCACTCTCAGGAACATACCAAACTTTAGTGAGATGACCTGGTTTCCATTTACCATTGACGAGCATCTCAATTTTAATTTCGCCAATTCCAATGGCAAACATTGCTCTACCATCTCCGAGTCGTAAGGGTTTTGGAGAATCAAATTCTTTGTAGGATGAAAACCAGCTAAGCTTTGAAGATATATGATGCGAAGCACCTGAATCAATAAGCCAATAATCTTTACTGTTATTTTCAGCAACTGTCATAAATGCTTGACCAAGATTTTGCTCAACTTTCTCAGCACCTTTTCCTTTTAGTGAATAACAGTTCTTTTTCAAGTGCCCTAGGCGGCCACAAGCATAGCATTTAATCTTCTTATTCTTAGAAACCTTCTAAGAATTCACACCATTTTTATCAGAATACTTTTTATCAGCAACATTATTTGGCTTTACTATAAATGCTACACTGTTATTTTCTGTAAAAGGTTTTCCCTTAATTTCTTCCAACCGTTGCTCATGTAGACGCAGTCTTTCAGTTAATCCTGATATTGTTCTTTCTTTGGAAGGCACTGATTCCCAAGCATTTTTAAATTCCAAATACTCATTAGGTAACGTATTCAATATTCTATTCAAAAGCATAGACTGAGGGAGTTGCACGTTTTCAGTCTTTAACTCTGCTTGTAGCTCTTGCCAAATTCTTTGCAATTTAGACACATGAATAGCTATATTGTCCATTGGATCTTTGACATAATTAAATAGCTGGGAATATAATAAATCTAACCTCCTTTCATTCTTTTGCTCATAAACAGAATGTAGAGCATCCCACATTTCTTTACCACTTTTGCAGGTAAGAATATGTTGCTTAGGTTCAGGTCTTACACTGGAGCCTATAATGTACCGAGCGATTGCGTCCGCCTCTTCGTAAGCTTTCAATGAAGTTGCATATTGTTTACGCACAGCTTCCGTAGCATCCGCTTCTTGTACTTCGGGTTTCGTCTTCTCACCCAACACCAAGGGCATAGCTTTCTGTACAGTAAGTTGTAATTCTACATCGAATTTCCAACTTATCCAGTTCCTTTCGCCTTCTAATTTTTCTATGAAGCTGAACTTATCCATGTTCCCGCTTGCAAAAAAAAAAGAAACACTGTTCTTAAAAACTGTCCGAAAAAGAACTTACGCCAGTTAGGCCTAACAGAATGCCGATCACGAAACGAAGTCCACGTTTAACAAAGTTCAAACTCTTAGAGTTACCATGCTGGGCCCATAACCACTTGAAGGTAATCAAGGATGGCTAATAATACTGGTAGCAAATACTTATTAGGCATTTATTTAATACCAAAAGTTAAAGCATAAAGGAATCTTAGTTACAACGTGACACACCACACGGTGTGTTTTCTAGGAGGCCGTCAACTTACTGTAGGCAGTTAAAGTTAAAGTTAAAGTACACAGGCATAGATTTATACATCAACAGCTACGCCACTGGGTGGTGTTTTTGTTTTGATTAAGGTTTCGACTAGTTTCTACTGTTTTGAAGGTAGTAATTAACTCTTTCTTGCATTTTTTAATATTCCAAATTCTATTTATTTAGCAGTTACGTAAAATACGCTATAAATAAGCAAATTATCTTGTGTTAATTAGATTAATCTTTTGTTACGTGCACTTTAAAAAAAGTTTACCGTTATGTATGTCCATGTATGTATTTTGAAATTTACAGTAGATATATTATGATATTAGTGATAAGTATAATTATTTGTGAATTTCTGTAACTTTAACCGCTTTCGCTCTCGTTGTAAAATGGAGGAGTTATATATAGTTCGCACACACAAACGAAATTAACTATCAAACATTTGATCTCTTCTCTGTTTAGATATCCGTAGTGGAAGAACACAGAAGAAATTTAGAAAATACGTTTAATTAATCATTCTTCGTGCTAGAGAATGAGAACTGTATCAATTAACAGAAACATATCAATAACATTTCAAAACATTTGGATCTAAGCTGGAAAGCATTTTTGAAATTTATATTCCTCTTCTCAGACAAATTACAAGCTTCAAGCCCTATACCTGTTCCAGGAAATTAAATTTTCATGTATATAAAGTGGGTTGTTTTTCCTAGCTGTTGCTCTTTTTCAAGGACATAAAAACCTTAGTGGATATTGATTGATTTCCCATTTATTACTCTTTTGCATAAAAAGAGGAAACTGCTCTCCCATGTGTGCAGTAATTGAGTAATTGTTTTGATGGGTTAAATTTTGTCAGTGCGTAATTGAATGTCAGTATGTAATTGAATGCTTACCTAGAAGAAACTTCTTTTTCAATCTGAAAAAAAGTATAGCTATATTATGTCCTTAAGTATGATTTTCATTGATTTCTGTTTGTTTCAATTTTATAAAATGTGGTTAATCCCAGTTTTCAGAACTTCATATTTTAAAAAAAAGTAAACAATTAAAGTACCTATAACCATGACAATTTATTCATGATTATAGGTATCATTTAAATTTTGTCTGTATGTAATTGAATGCTTACCTAGAAGAAACTTTTTTCCAATCAAAAAAAAAGTACAGCTATATTAAGTCCTTAAGTATGATTTTCATTGATTTCTGTTTGTTTCAATTTTATAAAATGTGGTTAATCCCAGTTTCCAGAACTTCACATTTAAAAAGAAAAGTAAACAAAACTTTCCTCCTTAATGTGGATAATTGGTTTGCAGGTGAATATTACGCTTGGTTGTAGGAAATTGTATCAGATAAAACAATTAAAGTACCTATAACCATGACAATTTAAGTGTACTTCATTTTTCCTATCTACCTCGAATTCAAAAAGTTCTATTTAGAATATATTTCTGGTTTCTGTGGTGGTGTTTTTGTTTTGATTAAGGTTTCAACTAGTTTCTACTGTTTAAGTTAGTAATTTACTCTTTCTTGTATTTTTGAATATTCTAAATTCTATTTATTTAGCTGTTACGTAAAACACGTTATAAATAAGCAAATTATATTTTGTTACTTAGATTAATCCTCTGTTACGTGCACTTTAAAAAAATTTTATGTTTACCGTTATGTATAATGATTTGGAAATTTACAGTACATCTATTATGGTATTAGTGATTACAGAGGCTGTTCGCACATTTTTTAGACGATTTTGGTAAGCGGTAATAAAAAATCATTTGCTGCAAAAGAAATAATTGCAGTTGTACTATATTTTTAAAAGTCAAAATTATGGTCTGCGGCTGGATTCAAGGTCAAGTCGTGGATTCCAGAAAAGTCAGAAGAATTTTTCAGTGACGGAATGAGAAAACTTGTTACACGTTGGGAGAAATGTGTTAGCCTTAACGGTGACTGTATTTGTATTTTTTCATTATGGGGATATGAAGCTTCTGCGCTATCCTCTATTGAAAATGTTTTATGTTTTCTTTGCAGGATATGTTTTATGTTGAAGTGATTTAGCAGTCTATGCTTGATTTTTAATTTTTGTTTTTTTTATTTGTTTATTTTTTACTTTATATATATATATATATATATATATATATATATATATATATATATATATATATATATATATATATATATATATATATATATATATATATATATATATATATATATATATATATATATATATATATATACCTATATATATATATATAATCAATAGAAATCTACATATTAAATCACGTTTAGAGTTGAAAAAATAACGTAAGGAACTTAGTTCCTGACAGGGTCCCCCGACTGCACAATTTTTTAAAATTTTATCAGTTCCGAAGTTTCCATGTTTGTTTACATTTGATGTCGCTCTGGCGATGAATTTGGGCTGTCTGATTGGCTTACTGAGAGCATTCACTTAAAATCTTCCGAGGTTTGCCGAACATTCCCTCGTCGGAGAGTGGTGCTCGGATCGGAAAGCGAAAAGTCCATTTGAATGCCGATGTGATAACAGATAGCAAAATTGAGGTTTGCTAAAGAGCAAACTAGCTAACTAGCTAAGGAGCTAAAACGTTACATTGAATTCGGCCCTTAGTTATAGACTCAAAGCGAAACATTTTGCCTCGTATTTCGCGTACTCTGTCGGTCACAGTTAAACTGTCCATGGACGTTAACAGTTAGAGTTAATACACTACATCCCCTCCCCCATTATTAAAGGTCAAGTCTCTGGGGTGGTCTTCGGACTCTTCCAAAGCGTCTAGGCACATGGCTTGGGATGTCGTGCACTGGTGGTGTACTAGACTGGCCTGAAGGTGTATGGGTTTCAGTCGATGACGGTTTTGAGCGCACTGGTGACGAGTCCTGAACAGGGATATCAGCTGATGACACTGCTGGCGAAGCTGGAACTTCAACCTTTTTATTTGGACCCTGATGAGAAGTAGGACTATCACTGTGCTGGACTTCTGAGGCATTCTCAGTAAAATTTCCTGTAGGGAACCTACGAAATGCATTTCGTACGGAATCACTTTCTTGCAATTTATTCCCCACTGAGCGAATTTGATCAACATGCCTTCTCACTAGTATGCCTTGAACATCAATGGTATAGTGGAGAGCACCGTCTTCATTTACAACTTGTCCAAACTTCAATTTTGAATTAGCTGCTCGGTAATCTCTTACTGCCACAGAATCACCAATATTGAATTTTCTATCTTGAAATTCAAATACACTCTTTCTTACATTTTCCTGTAATCTTGATTTTAAGTCAGGTAAAAGTAAATCAAGCCTTGTTCTAATATCACGTTTTAAGAATAGCATGGATGGACTGTGCATTGTCGTAACGTTTGGCGCTTTCCTGTATTGCAATAAGAATGTACTTAGTTTCTGTTCCATACTACCATCATACTTTTGCATTGCTCTCAGTGATTGCTTCAGTGTATACACATAACGTTCTGCTTGATCATTGCTTGACGGCTTAAATGGTGCGCTTGTTTTGTGTTTTATGCCATTATTCTGCCTAATCTCTGAAATTCGTAAGATGAAAACTGTGGTCCGTTGTCACTTACTAGTACAACTGGCAACCCAAATCTCGCAAAGCAGTCTCTGAGACACTCGATGATTTTTTTTGTTGTTGTTTTCTTCATCGGATAAACTTCCAACCATTTGGAATGTGCATCCACTATTAACAGGAACATATATTCAAATATAGGACCAGCAAAATCAACATGTACACGCTCCCAGAGCGTACTCGGGTATTCCCAATGATGGACTTTCACTTTTGCTGGATCAGCTTTATATCTGGCACAGTAAACACAATTTTTTGCAGCTTCTTCGATGTCTTTATCGATGTTTTTCCAATAAACGAACGACCTGACAATCGCCTTAATCTTAACCATACCTAGATGCCCTTAGTGCAACTCTTCCAAGACATTTTTCTGGTATATCTTTGGAACAAAAACTCTCTGCCCGTACATAATACAACCATCTTCTATGGTATATTGGGCTTCTCTCCCTTCTAAATTTTGGCCCTTCCTCAAGGCTTCCAAAAGTAGACCCAATTCCCCATCCCATCCTCGTCGCCAGTCTGTCGTGGACGACTGTTGTGTGTGTGTTAAGATATGCTCTTTATCATTTTACACATACTTTTAATAACAATCTACGGTACATCTATTTACAACATGCCACTCACAAGATACATAGTTACAGACTCAAAGCGAAACTTTTTGCTTCGTATTTCGCGTACTCCGTCGGTCACAGTTAAACTGTCCATGGACGTTAACAGTTAGAGTTAATACACTACAGTTTGTAATAACTAATTTTTAAATAATTATGTAATAATTTGATTGTGGGGTTATTTCCGTATAAGTTATCAATGGATAATGAAGAGATAATTAGAAGGAAAACACTCGTTAGAAAATTATATATACTTTCAATAAAAATCAAAACGTGAGCCAAAAAAAAAGCTAAATAAAATAAATTACAAGTGAAAAAATTCAATTACCTAACAAATGCTCTGTTATAAAAACTTTTATTTATGGAAATCTAGGCAACGATATTTTTTTAAATGTTCCTGGAAAATTTTAGGGGGGTTCGTACCCCCAAAACCCTCCCCTTGCCTACGCCACTGCTTAAAAGCATGCAATACTTCGTATATTTAAAAATATTTCTTCATTTAGAATATAAGTTGATTGATCCTTAATTCAAATCGTAAATCTATTTGAAGACAACAGTTGAAAAAAATTATAATTGTTGAAAATTTCCATTTGTAATAACTATTTACTTTGATGATGCTTAATTAATCTTTTAACCTTTTAACTGTCAAGTTATTTTGATGATTTTGGTACGGAAAATGTCAATTTTTTATTGCAAAAATCAAATGTTTAGTGCAAAATAACATACATAAACTGCCATCTACTGAATAACACAAAAATTCACTTCCCAAGATATGGAATAGAATACTAGTGATGCCATCTATTGAATGAAACCCAAATCGACTTGTCCCGAGATAGAATCGGGTTTAACAATAAGATGCAAGAAATAAAATCTACCCCGAGACTATCTCGGGCATGACATTTTTGAACGCAAGTTCCGCGCCCGAGACTATCTCGGGTACGACAGTTAAAAGGTTAAATTATTCGTATTTCTAAGCGTTTACGATACCATGTGAACATATAATCTGATGTAAACATAAGAGCATGAAAACACAAACATAGCCGAAACGTCAACAAATCACATGATTAGAACATCCAATCACGTTCAAGCTGGCAAATCCAGATTCGCGAGGTATAGCCGCCTGTCTCCTTAGATAGATAAAATAACAGGGTAAGAGCCGATGTCTCGAAAGAATATGTTGATTACTCAAATCGCACTAGATGGCTTAAGTTTACTTCTGTCATACGGAAGCAATACTAAACAGAATCGGAACTAGCAAGAAGTATATATGTATGGTCAGCGAATTTTTTTTTTATTTGTACTCTGCGGAGTACTAAATATTAAAATATTAAATGTAACCAAGCAGCATTTCAAAGATGTAAATTTCTAAACTTTTGTGTGGAACTTCACAGATATTTCATCGAATGTAGTTGATTTAGACGTGAATGAAACGAAATTAATAGTTAACTTTTTTAACTTCAGTATTTTTGGAAAATGCGTTGTGATTGGCCTGCAGGATACAACGAGGACTGTACTGAGCCTCCTTGTGAAATATTTCTACAATTATTTATTGAAAACCCGGATATAGGAGTTGGTGACATTGTTCTTGGGGATGAAGATATTGCGCCACTTATCCAGTTTGCTCCAGCTCTAAATGATGTTGATTCCGAGCATGGTGATGATTTTCCAGTGGACTATCATGTTGATGATGCTTCATCTGATTTAATTTCTGTAAACAGCGACTTGTCGATGAATATTGTGTCAGTTACTTCAGATTCTTTTAGTGAGTCGTCAGATAGTGATGTAGAGACTCATGAAGATTTGTCAGGTATTGAACCCCAATACGAAGAGATATCTGACGCTGAATGCATTGCATCAGTGATATCTGATACTGCAAGTGAGGTATCTGTTTGTTTAGCAGAAAGTCATGAAGTGTTGAGTGCTACAGAACTTCATTGTAAGGAAACATCTAGTAAATTATCTGATGAGGAAACGTCAAGAGATACATGGCTACCTGATGAAAATTTTCCTGTGGTTGGAGATCTTCCTGAAGATGATTCAGATGTATTTTTGGAACTTGATTGTTCTCCACTGACCTCACCTTCACCAGAAAACTTTGAAGAGGCATCTTCTAATGTTCCATATGAAGGTTCTGATAATTGTGATGCAATTCCACCTCTTTCAAGTGAATTGCCTAACGAAGGTGAGCTGCCTCAAGAATTAGAGCCATCATCAGGCGATAGTAGTGCTAGTACTTATGTTTCACTGTTTGTGGTAGTTCCACCAACAAATTTTTCTAATGAAGGCAGTGATAATTTATTACCAGCACATTCATCTGATAATTTGTTCACCGAATTACTTCCTATTGATGCCCCAAATTCTTCAGAATCATTTCAATCTGGGAAAGAAAATGTTCTATCTGATGATTCTCATATTTGTTCATGTAATGGAGATGTGATAGCTCTTAGTGAATCATCTGCATGTAATGCTACTTCTACCAAGAGTGAGTATCAAAGTTCTAATAATTTATTAGTGCCTCATATAGCTGCTATTAAGACAGACTGTCCAGTATCTGAGTCAGTATCTGAAAACAATCTGTGTGGTGAATTAGATTTTGGAAGTTCAGTGTCTGATTCAAGCCATTGTCAAAATAATTGCTTATTTTTAGAAAATGAGGCTTGTAGTGAAATCTTAACAGGTAAATCTGTTATTAATAAGAAACGTAAAGTTTCTACATCGAGTGATGATACCATTATAAACAAGGTGCCTAAATATTCATCGGAAACATCTACTGATTCGACTAATGTACATGAATCTGTAGATAGTTATCGCAAAGTACTGTCTTGTAATTCAGACAGGCAGACAACTAATGATGAAGATGGAGCAGATATTTTACCACCTGCTGTTCCTGGAGACAATGTAATTCTAACTCTTGGAAAAGCTGTAGAAGAGTCTTCAGTTGTGAATGAGAAGCCTAAAAGTCGATGAATCAGACAAAACTGTAGTATGTTAACACTTAAAAATATTCTGTATTCGCTCATGCTTTGACTTCTAGGCAATTTCTTTTTTGAGGGAACTTAATCTTTTTTCAGAGATTTTATTTTATAAATATCTATATGAAATTTTTTAATATTTTACATTCATTCTTTATGTAATTAATTATATTTTTTCTGCATTTTCGTTAAAATTTATGAATGGTTTTAAAAATGTATTTTTATTTTTAAAATTTTCATGTCATTTGTTTGTGGCAATATTAATTTATGAAAGTTAGGGGTGTTACACAAAGTTTAAATAAGTAAAGTTGTAATATTATTAGCAGTTTTATTATAATTTTGTTGGGTTGTAGTTTTTAATGTATATGATTCTTCAGATTGTAAGAAAGGGCAGGTATTAACTTGAGTTATTCAATGCTTGAGTTATTTAAATTTTAAAAATAATACATAGCTTCAAATGTCTGGTATAGTTTAAACATATTTCTTTGTGTGAAACATTAATCATTATATTTCCTTAGTTGTGTGTATTGATACTTAGTGTATGATTATTATTAAGAAACAACGTTATTCATCTTTAAGAAACTGGAATTCTAAAATGGAATAATATTTATACATTTATGTGATCATAAAATTGTTAGATTTTTTGTTGATATTAATAAGTTCATTATTTGTAATTGCATCCTACTGATTATTTTTAAAATTTCTTCATTAGGTGTATTTTAAGTAGTTCTGTTTTGATTATTTATGTGAAAATATATTTGTATTTTTATAGACTTTAAATTTGATGCATATGAGAAATATTGTTCTTGATTTGCCTGCAGTTGTTGAAGCTGTCTTGCAGTTTACAGATTAGTTTCTTAGAGATTTCTTGTTTATACTACTTTTTTTTCTCTTTTTTTCAAGCAGGTGTTTCTACATTTAGCCAAATATCAATATCAGTATATTTTATTTATATAATTTTTCTTTTTTCTCCAAACCCAACAGGCTCTTGTCATATTAAGTATGATTTACATAGTATGTCAGGCACATTTGATTTGAAATTGATACACTAACTAATAGATAAATACTTGGCTAATTCTTCTGTGTGCATTCATCCTTTAAGTGACAAATCAGTTTCTAATCGGCTGGTGCATATTCTTTTTATAGCATTAATAAATATTAATTCATTTTTTGTTTAAATAGCCTGTTTTCCCTCAATTTATTACTGGCCTAGGTATGGAGTTTGAGCTTTAGAGAAGAATTGGAATTACAATATAGCATTTCTATATGCTGCTGCTAACTATAACTTTCACCCCAAAAAAGGATGTAAAAGCTACATTCTTTTCATTATTAGTCATTAGCAAAATGAATTGTTTTAAACTTTTCTCCATTTCTTTAAGTTTTTCTTTTGATTTTATTCCTTCTAAATTACTGTAATTTTGAGGAGAAAAGCCAATGTAGGAGGAATTCTGCAGAGAAGTGTTTGAGGAGAAAAGTATATGGGCTTCAGCAATGAAAATGCTGTTGAAAGTCAATACACTTCTGTACAGAAATGCTGATTTCCATTGTCTGTTGAATTTGTGCTAGCTTACATTTATTTTGTGATCTTTTTTATGACTCATTTGTGAGAAGGGGGCTAATTTCCAATTTATGCATTATATCAGTCTATAACATTAGCATACACCATATGTCTTTTTTTCCCCCTTTAACCATGAGGTCAAAGCAACAGTATATCTGTACAGTCCGACCACAGTATGAAGAACCACGGTTGGCATAGTGCCAAGACGATTCTATTCACGCTGTAGGTAAGGCTGCTGAGGAAGGAGGGGGAAAAGTCTCGTAGTCTCTCGACATTCTTTAGAATCGGTTACTAACTGCGCTTGCTTGCTTTTTCCTCGTCTGTTATTTTGATTATTATATTGAAATTAATGGATCCTTTACCCAACACAACTGCTCGGAATAAGCCGTTCCGTAGTGATTGTAAACGTATAATACACAATGTAATTAAATTGTGTGATAAAGAAGCACTAGAAGGAAATGTTATTGTTCCACTTTCGCAATCCCTAAAGAGAGCTAGTGAAATGACCGGGATATCAATGTCCAGTGTAAAAAGAATACGCAGAGAAGCAAAGGGTGAAGAAACTCCAAAATTTGAATCTCCGAGGAAACTTCAGAAAAAAAGAACCACCGAAAACGTAGCTTTAGATAATTTTGATTGATGTAATCCGAAAATATCCACTCCTATAAAACTCCTATTTTTTAAATAGATTTGCTTCATTCTTTTTATTATTTTGAAATTATTATTCACATATTCAATCAAAAATAAAGTTTTAAAAAAGAACTTTAAAATTGCGGACAAAAGCAGTCTGAAATACATTCCGTATTTCACAAACAAACACATCCGAAAATATGACGTTTTCCCCTATTTTCTAAGTAGATTAGCTTTTCTCGCGCATGCGTAACAGCTTCCAGGGACCTTGCTTTCGTGGTCGGACAGTAGCATTTTACAGGAGCCATGTTCCTCAAAAGTCAGGAATAAAGCACTGTCAAAACATTTGACCAAATGCTTATACATAGCAAAAGAAACGTACATGCTTTGATCTAAATACATTTTGTTTTTCAATGACTTGACCTTTCACATCTTTCTATGAAACATAATTTAATGTCATAAATTTAGAATATTCTGCATGTGAATAAAAAGGCATATTTAGATGAGGGAAGATGACCTACAATGATCACATCTGCAATGTTGCTTAACTTTTCAAAGGCTTTACCTCTGGAGGTGCGGGGTCAAGTGTACCAGTTTCATCAGTTGACTCGGTTCTAAATTACAGGACCACCTTGTAGGGGGTAGTGCTTGCCACCTATATGGTGTCCCCTTAAATGAATGGCCAGCAGTCTCGCAGTGTACATAGAGGCAAATGTTTAACGACAGGTGCTTCCACATCAGGGATTTTTTTTTTTTTTTCAAAGGCTGTTATTGCAGTCTTGTTTTATTGCAGAGAACTGATGAAAAATTTCTGTATAATTCTGTTGGCCATGGCTTAACTCCTTGAAATTGCTGTAATTGTATGTATTGCCATATATTTATTTCACATATTTAGGGTTGGTAGATTTTTCATTATGGTATAGCAAATTGCCATGCATTGTTTAATGTATATGTAAACTTTGTATTGAATTTTAATTTGGTCACATTCTAATGTGGGTAGCTTATTTTCTGCATTTCTGTGGCTTTAAACTCAGGTATAGTAATCATGTTACATTGGTCACAATGCAAGTACCCTTACCTTCTGACTCTGAAAATTTTAACTTCTTCTTGCATTGTTCTGTTATTTTGAAGTTATGTATTGCCTATCTCAGCTTAAAGTATTATTACATGATGCAATGACCTTATACAGGTTCTCTCCTAAATTATGCAAGAAATGGTGCTCACTGGAAATAAATGTGAATTTTCAGTTTGTCAGCAAAAGCACACAATCTGCCCACTGCACCATGTCACTGCATCATTTATAACTTACTGAGTTAGGTAGATACTACTTGTGCCAACCCATATGACAACAGGTCCTCTAAGCAACCCCTCTGAAAATGTGGTACTCTTTCCCAGATTACTATTCTCTTTTATTTTACCTCAAATATTATATTATGGGGAAGAATAATGTTGTGACATTTATAAGTTTCTTCCTTTAATTATCATGAAAATGGGAATAATTAATTTTGATTAATTATTTATTACTTTAATATGGTTATTTTAATTATAAATTCCTTTTGTTAATTTCAGAAGCTTTTCTCTAAGCTTGATTAAGACAGTCTTCTAAATTTATCATTTTGTAGTTTAATAGAAGTAATTTATTTATAATTTTGTATTTGAATTGAAATAATTTATGAGCATTAAAATAATTTATTGTTCTCCTAAATAACAAACCAAATAACTTACAGTTCCCAATTTTTACTGGATGATCAAAAAACAAATTTATTCGACAGCAAAGAGATAAATTATTGTTTATTCTTCAAAATAAATGTTAAAGTATTCTGAGATTTATGTAGGCCACATTGTTAAGTAATTAAACATCTTCATAATTAAAGTGTAGTTACAAGATTAGCAACAGCTAAGTTAAGAAGTTATGTAGTATGTGTGTAAAAGATACGTGGTTTGTAAAATTTAAATTTGGAGTGATCTACCAATTAGTATTTATCGGCTACTTATCAATGGGTCACTGTCAGTAATTAGACTAAAGAAAAAAGGTTTTAAATGAAGAACTAGAAATTGAAATAATGAGATGTTGTATTTGAAGACATGCAAAAATGCCAAACATTTAACTAAATGTTAATAAAAATAATATTATTCAAATTTAATAGTAGTGGTTATAATTTTGAACTTTTCGTGGATTGAAGCAGTTTGTTAAAATGAGAACTCTTCATAAAAGTAGTGGTAGTCCCCTGGTACTGTCATTTTCAATTCTTGCAGATTGTTAGAATTTGCGTCAGTGGTCTTCGACTTACTATTGTACAAATTTGGAAGAACCACTTCATGAAATGCTTGCCTTTTGTTGCTCAAATGGCATGATGATGGTCAGAAAGAGTTTTTAAAATTTGCTACTTTCAACTGCCTGAGACTGATGGTTATTCTTTTTGTCCTCTTTAATAGCTTACATAACCTATCTCAACCTAATCTCATCTTGACTCCCTACCTAACTTATGGCATACCCAGCAGTATATATCAATTGCTGTCATATCTAAGACTCATATAGGTCAGAAAGAGTCTCTAAAAGTTGCTACTTTCAACTGGCTGATATTGATGGTTATTCTTTATGTCATCTTTAATAGCTGACATAACCTACTAATTCTTAACTCTTGTGTGCCCAACAATAAGTTGTCATTCTTACCATCAACTGTTTTCAACTGACATTCACATAATATTGATTTAAATTCCCAAAGCTTTTTAAGACAATTCCTATGATAAACCCAAGGGAAGAATCTCATCTTGATTCCTGGCCTAACTTGTGACACACCCAGCAATTAGTATCTTTTTTCCTTGGGAAAGTTTTTCATTGGTTTTGGGAAGGCCTATACAATGTTGAAATCTGAAAAAAGACAGTTACAAGCATGCATTACTTACCACATTCAATTTACACACAATATTAGGTATCAATTACTCTCCCATCTAAGACTTGAGGTCTTAGATGGGACTTGAGGTCTTTTTTCACAGGATGAGGTCAGAAAGAGTCTCTAAAACTTGCTACTTTCAACTGGTTGAGACTGATGGTTATTCTTTTTTTCTTCTTTAATAGCTTACATAACCTATCTCAACCTAATCTCATCTTGACTCCCCACCTAACTAATGGCATACCCAGCAATATATATCAATTACTCTCCCATCTAAGATTTGGAGCGAGGCAGACTTCTCACCCATTTAAAGTTTGAGCATAGGTTGAGGTCGTTTTGGCCCCAAGGCCTCTAATCATTTGCTTTCCTGGATGAGACTGATCTAGACGAGCACCATCTATCCAGAGGAAAACTTCGGAGGGAACCAGCTACTAGATGGTTCAATTAGTCTTTCACCCCTAGACCTGGATCTGATGATCGATTTGCACGTCATAACCGCTGTGGACCTCCACCAGAGTTTCTTAGATGGGACTTCAGGTCTTTTTACACTGGATAAGTTCAGTCTCTAAAAGTTTCTACTTTGAACTGGCTGAGACTGATGTTTATTCTTTTTGTCGTCTTTAATTGCTCACATAACCTATCTCAACCTAATATCGAGTCCCTACCTAACTTATGGCATACCCAGCAGTATATATCAATTGCTGTCCTGTCTAAGACTCATATAGGTCAGAAAGAGTCTCTAAAAGGTGCTACTTTCAACTGGCTGAGACTGATGGTTATTCTTTTTGTCATCTTTAATAGCTGGCATAACCTACTGTCTTTTTAACTCTTTGAGTGGCCAAAGATAAGTCGTCATTCTTAACATCGACTGTTTTTATCTGATATTCACAAAATATTGATTTAAATTCCCAAAGCGTTTTAAGACAATTCCTATGATAATCCCGAAGGAAGAATCTCATCTTTTTTCCTGGCCTAACTTATGACACACCCAACAATAAGTATCTTTTTTCCTTGGGAAAGTTTTCAATTGGTTTTGGGAAGGCCTATACAATGTTGTAAACTAAAAAAAACACAGTTATAAGCATGCATTACTGATCACATTCAATTTACACACAATATTAGGTATCAATTACTCTCCCATCTAAGACTTGAGGTGTTTTTACACAGGATGAGGTCAGAAAGAGTCTAAACGTTGCTACTTTAAACTGGCAGAGACTCATGGTTATTCTTTTTGTCGTCTTTAATAGCTTACATAACTTATCTCAACCTAATCTCATCTTGACTCCCTACCTAACTTATGGCATACCCAGCAGTATATATCAATTTCTCTCCCATCTAAGACTTGAGGTCTTTTTACACTGGATAAGTTCAGAAAGATTCTCTAAAAGGAGCTACTTTCAACTGGCTGAGACTGATGGTTATTCTTTTTATCATCTTTAATAGCTGGCATAACCTACTAATTCTTAACTCTTGTGTGCCCAACAATAAGTTGTCATTCTTACCATCAACTGTTTTCAACTGACATTCACATAATATTGATTTAAATTCCCAAAGCGTTTTAAGACAATTCCTATGATAAACCCAAAGGAAGAATCTCATCTTGATTCCTGGGGTAACTTGTGACACATCCAGCAGTAAGTATCTTTTTTTCTTGGGAAAGTTTTTCATTGGTTTTGGAAAGCTCTATACAATGTTGAACACTCAAAAAAGACAGTTACAAGCATTCATTACTCACCACATTTGATTTACACACAATATTAAGTATCAATTACTCTTCCATCTAAGACTTGAGGTCTTTTTACACAGGATGAGGTCAGAAAGAGTCTCTAAAATTTGCTACTTTAAACTTGCTGAGTCTGATGGTTATTCTTTTTGTCCCCTTTAAGAGCTTACAATTCTCATCTCAACCTAATCTCATTTTGACTCCCTAACTTATGGCATACCCTGTAGTATATATCAATTGCTGTCCTATCTAAGACCCATATAGGTCAGAAAGAGTCTAAAAGTTCCTACTTTCAACTGGCTGAGATTGATGGTTATTATCTTTGTCATCTTTAATAGCTGACATAACCTGTCTTTTTAACTCTTGACTGCTCAAAGATAAGTTGTCATTCTTACCATCCACCGTTTTCAACTGACATTCACATAATATTGATTTAAATTCTAAAAGCTTTTTAAGACAATCCCTATGATAAACCCGAGGGCAAGAATCTAATTTTGATTCCTGGCCTAACTTGTTACACACCCAGCAATAAGTATTTTTTTTCCTTGGGAAAGTTTTTGATTGGTTTTGGAAAGCCCTATACAATGTTGAACACTAAAAGAATAAACAGTTACGAACAAGCACTACTCACAGCACTCATTTTACATACAGCATTAAGTATCAATTACTCTCATTCTTTTGTTAATCTTTATCTGTATCTGGATACATTTAGTCGAATTTGGTTGCCACAATTATGGTTTGGGACTAGACTTACAGTGTCTTCTACTACTGGATGAAGAGAAGGACTAGCATGAGCATTTCAAAATGGGCAGCTCTGTACCCAGTGATAAGTTTTTATTTTACTGAAAATACTGAATTGCACCTTCGTCTTCTTTGAACTTTTTGTTTGTAAATTTTCTGACACTGTAACAATCTGAACACTGTAGCAATCTGAACACACTTTTCACCCAAAACTGCACATATATCTGCCAAATTTTGAATATCTAAACAAGAATATACATGAACAGTAAGTGGTTTACCTTTAAGAAATTGAATCACGATATTTACTTTTCATACACACACATGCTTCATCTTTAGGAATTTCCCCACTCTTTCGATCAAAATGTTGAAACTATGAATTGTCATTCATATGTCCTTCAGCATCAAAGCTGATAATGTGATGTTCAGAATCTACTAAATTTTGTTTTGCCACACTGTTTTAATAAGTTATTTATTTACTCTTATTTTAATAACTTATTTTTATTTATGATTGGCTTATTAATGATAATGATTTACTTTTAAATTGGGCAATAAACAAAAGGAAAAAAATCCCATTTTCATGTACTGATCTGGAAGAAACCCAACTCTGATGATTTTGAATAATTTGTTAGTCATGTTCATTGCTATATTAAATGTTCTACATTTAATTCTTGCATATGCATCCCAGTATTATATATGGTGATTTTGTTATTTTTTGATTTGAATGTATATAATTGAATACAAATTAAAAAATATATATTAAAACTTGCTTAAGTTATGGTTTTTAGACAAAGAATACATAGCTTTTTTCCTGGGGAGAAAACTGATGGTTGAAATTTTTGGTAACTGAGAGGGATGAAATCCTTACGGTTGTATCTATGAGGGTTGTTAGAGAAAAATATTGATATGGTTATTCTCATTTACAAGGAAAGCTCTCACCTTGTTAATAGATAAAGGTAAAAATATTTTTGAATATTTTGTCTGTGCACATGCATTTTATCTGTAACATGTAAATTGTTTACTTAAAATATATTAGGTAAATACAGTTGGCTCTCTGTTTAACGACTTTCAAGGGACCGTGAAAAATCGTCCTTAAACAGAATTTGTGAAGAAGTAACATTTCCCATAACGTCGGAAGCGCCGGGACTGGGAAATATCGTCTTTAAATAGAGATCGTCGTTAAACAGAGATCCAACTGTATATTTAGGTAAATTTTTTGCTATTTGATGCTAGTAATTAAATTGGGAAAATTTTATCACTTTTATTAAAGTGTACAGAAGTTCTGGGTTTTTATTTTAAATACCAAACTTAAAGGTCTGTGTTTGTTTTTCACGTGGTCGCAAGTTTATTTAATAAGAGATAAATTTGGGGGAATAAAATCTAGAAATAGTTTTGTTCTAAGTGGGGTGTGGATGGGGAGTAGGTAGTAAAGAATCGGAAGAAAAAAAGTGACATACAAGGAAATATGCCTCAGTACTTGTGAAACTAAGCAGGGAAAAGAAATAATTATAATATTTTACTTTAAATGATATTTATGTTGTTTAATTCCTCAAAAGTAACATAGTTTCAGACCTTGGGGTTAAAAGAGAAAAAGCAAAAAATATTAAAAAGTTCAGTAATAATTATGTAGAAAGAGGAAGTCAAAGGGCATAACCTAGCCCTGCCAGTAATTGTGAATCTGTATGTTCTACTAAAATTCTTTACATGAAGAAAAAATTTCATAAATTTTACAATTTTCTGTTTCATAAAAACTTGGATTTCTGATCTTAATCTTGAGGCAACCTTCTGACGTTAGGATAAAAACAGTATTCAATTTAGTCATCCTTCTACACACTTATTTTTTAGATTCCCGAATGTTGATATTTTTGAGAGTTGATTTTCTATTGAACCTTGTTTCAAATTATTGAGGATTCATATTTGTGGGTTTAGTGTGATACGTTATTACTCTGAGGCTTCATGGAAGCAAATTTTGTTTCATACAGAGAATTGTTTTTATGTTGATTTATTAAATCTGTGAACAGGAAATAACCAAATATAACTGCGAGCATCAATAACTGGACCTAAAGTGTTATATGACACTTTTCCATAGCCAAAGAAAATTAAATTGTGTCCACACCTGTTTTTAAATACAGGGTGTCTATAAAAGAACTCCGGGGTTTTAAAAATTCATATCTCACTAACTATAAAAGATAGCAACATTTAGTCGATTTCTCTGAAAAGAGTAGCTCAAAAAGTTTTACTCATACCAATTGGGAATGTTTATATCAACTGTTGGCGGCGCTGCAGGGCGTTGACCTTGAAATGACGTCTCGAAATTTGAAATGATGGCGACTCCGCAACAAAAGGCTCAATGTGTTATTTGGCTCATAGAAACGAAGTCTGTAGTTACCGTACAAAGAAACTTTCGACGTAACTATGGTGTTAACCCGCCTTCTGACAAAACCATTCGTCAATGGTTCAGTGCATTTAAGGAAACAGGAAGTGTTTTGAAGCAAAAGTCGCCGGGTAGGCCGAGTGTGTCTCAAGAGAAAGTGGACAGAATCCGAGCTTCATGCCTTCGAAGCCCTAAGAAATCGTTGACAAGACGCAGCCTGGAGTTGGGGTTACCAAGATCAACTGTCGGTAAGGTACTTCATAAAAGACTAGAAAGGTAGAATACCGTTTAGACGTCTGCCGTGCCACTAACGGGGCTCATATAGAACTTTACTAAGTGTTAAAAAAAACTTGAAAATGTAAGCTTTTCAGTCATGTATAAAACATGTATGTATGTTTTTTATTTCATTAAAATATTTTGCCTCAAAACCCCGGAGTTCTTTTATAGACACCCTGTACAGTGGAACATCGATCTATCGTTTTTCAAGGGACCGATTGCATAGAACGATAAATGCGTGAAATCGATGAATGTGGGGACATAACAAAGAAATATCACCGGGACTGGATGAAATAAACGACACATACGGAAAAACTATTCGAGGAACGATCGATCGACGTTCCACTGTAGAACCAAAAGTAGTAGTGTGCATTTATTGCACAATCCACTATGAGAAAGAAAAATTAAATATGGTTTGTGTTTAAAAAGCACGGGAATGTGCGATTACACACCAACTAAGACATATGCCAGGGGGTAAAATATTGTTAAACGAAAAGAGTGTACATTTCAATATCAAAATGGGTGGAATTAAATACATACTAGGGCTTGTGGCGGCCCAGTGGTACAGCGCGCTGGTTTTCGGTGCTGAGGGTGCTCGGATCGAATCCTGGCGTCCTGCCACGAAAAATGCTTCTGTTCGTGGCGTCCCTTCATAGGGGGTAATGCTGTCCGCCTATATGGTGCCCCCACAATAAAATGGGCAGTAAAATTGCGGCGTAGTATAGGAGAATGCTTGACGACAAGTGCCTCCGCATTGGGAAAAAAAAAAAAATACGAGGTTTAAAACTGAAAACGCGATTATTTAGCAAATTATCTGTTTTCAGCTAATAGCTTGATCAATTATCTGATATTTTTAATCTTGAATAATAAACACCAATTTTTGTTTTGAAACGTGTGGCAGTTGACTTACATTTGTAATTGCTGAGAGATCTGGGGGAAAATGCGAATACATGCTAGCACCCGAATATTGACTTTTGACGTAGGAATATTTAACTGAAAAATTAAATTATTACAATATACTGCTACTGTATGGTTAATCAATTTGAAAAAAATATTCAATAATAAAAGCTACACTGTAAAAATGAAATGTTGTTTTGAGCATGTGAGCCATTCACAAGCCAAATCGGTTAAGTCCACTTTTTGGAATTTCAGCGTCAAAGCACTTGATTGAGTTCGAACTTTTTATATTCATAATAAATTTCCCTACGATTAAGGCTAACACCACCGAACGATAAAAAAATTTTGGGGCCATCAAATAATAAGTAATTTATTTCAGAAGCCAATCCGATTAACACCATACTTTAGTGTCAATAGTTGCAATAATGCAGTTCAAATTCAGAATCAAGTACTTTATGAGAACGGTCAATTGTTTAGTGTTTTTTCATCACAAAAAAATGTAAAATAATTAATCAGTTAAGGGGGAAAAATTAGAAAGGTCGAATCCCCACGACATACAATTCAAATACTGTCACGAAAATTCAGAATTGAATGCCATTAATATAAGAAAATCTGTAGCATGTAGACCATTCGGTCTAAAAATGTTATATCCTATAGGTGGAACTATGACAAGAAGAAAGATATGATGGACCTGTTGAAATTCATTACTTCTGTTAAACATGATTATTATAGAAACTTCAGAACAAATCGACATGACGGGACCTCGGATACAACTGACGAAGAAAACATTTATGTTGCTGATCAATCAATTTAAACAAACTAATAATGATAATTGTAACAGTAACAGAGCAGTTATTATTTATTTTTTCGAAAAACCTTTAATATAAAATGTATGATAAGGAAGTTTTTCTGTAATAATTTGAAGACTGGTGTTTTTTCACTTGCCAAATCGATTCACGCAAAAATTGCAATAATAATAATGATGACTCCGAAGATATTCTATCTTATAGATTTTATCTGTCGTTAGATAAAAGCTACATCTTCAATAATACATTCTACAAAGTTTATTTGAATGCATATTTCCAGAGGAATTTATAAAAACAATGGACATTATTTTATCACTTTTCTGTACTTTTCGTTTTATGGACTTGACTCGATTTGGCTATTGAGCGACTCATATATCTAAAATGGAAGTATAACTAAAAGGGTAAGAAAATATGTTTAAGATACAAAACAGGTAAACACGCTACCCAAAAACATTACACCCTGAAACAGATAGCTTTATAAATCTAAATCAGCATTTCGTTTTTAGAGTGTAGCTCAGAGGTAATAGGTTTACTACACATACAGTTTGCGATACAAGCGCAGTATTTTGGTGACAAATTTATTAAGGCATTAAAATACAGTTACAGTACAGTGATGTGTATTTTATTTATTATTGTGTTTTATAAACTTTTACTGCTGTTTGATTTCAATGACAATGCATCACGTTCGCAATTGTATTGGGTTGCTTTTCTCTCTCTCTTCTTCCTCTTTGTATACGTGTGCATGCGTTTATAAGCTTTCTTGTTACCTTTTTTTTTAACTAATGTCTCTGTGGCATATCTTCATATCAGAGAGGGCTTATCGCCGTTGAATACCTGCTCTGATTCCCATACTTTCTCTGTTGTCAGGCATGGGTTACTGACTTTGGTTAACAACTATTCCCCAATTTGACAATTTTACTTTACAGCTTTTAGTGGTACAATGATGAAAGGTTGCATCTACCTAAATTCTGAGATGTCTATAACATTTCACATTTTTTTTTTTACTATGTAATTTATACTGTGTTTAGTTTTTAAATTGGTTTTGGTTAACAAACGTTCTTAAAATCCCGGGCAACGCCGGCTCGACGGGAGGGGGGGGGGAAGTACCAAATAAGATGACTGACACGTTCTTCCACTCCTGGGTATCCTATGCTGATCATGGGAAAAACGGAGAGGTTGTACCTAGTTGTTTCGTTGCTTTTAACAACACTTTAATGTTTTGTAATGAAAAACTTCCGAAAAAAAATATTTTGTTTGACGAGAAAAGCTATAATTTTTTTTCACAAATTGATGCCATTTTGAAGAAGCCAATTTCAGAGTGAGTATTTCATGCCAAGATCAAATTCCCGCCATTCATTTATTTACCGCCTTCAAGCAGCTGATGGCCGAATGACTAGGGCGCTGGCATTCGGTTCAGATCCTGTGGGTTCGAGTCCTACTGTTGGCATGGATGTTTGTAGCCGTTCGGAATCGGCTTTAAACTGTAGGTCCCGGTCTAATTAGCCCTCGTGTAGCCAAAAGTTGACCGTAGCGCTCCAAATCAAACTAAACCAATCAAGCAGAAAACCTACTCGGGTTGGTTGTTTACAATTTTGTCTATGCCTTACAAGTTCTCTTTTCCCATTTGTTGTCCGGAAACTCCCTTGATGATTGGAAGACAAAAGCCTGTCCTCCCGAAATTTTCACATTATGTAAGCCTATCCATTTAATCAAATCAGGTTTTGATAGTATGAAAATTATTAGGGCTTAACAGTTCGATATCTTGTTCCTAGGAATAAATAAATAAATCTAATGTGGAGGCACTTTGTCGTGAGACATTCGCCTTTTGTGTTGTTGTTGTTTTTGATGCCCCTTGACCGATATCAGTTCAAGTCCTTAAGGCTGTTGGGCAGTGTGATGCAGCTCCGGTTTCAAATAGCACCACAAGGGTCGGAGTCCGACTTGGCTAAAGGACCGGTCCCGTAATATTTAACCGAGTCAAGTAACGAGACCGGTACACTTGACCTAGCACCTCCAGAGGTAAATTTGAGAACTTGGAGGACATTGCAGCCACGACAGATTTTTCGTGCACCAGCCGCCATTAGTGTACACGGCTGTAGATTTGTCAGCGGCGAGCATCAAACCAATGACTTTCAGATCACTAGACCGCTGCTCTTGCCAACTGGGCCACCACGCCCTCTCGCCCTTTGTTATTCACCGCGATATACTGGCTACTTTATGATGGGAGCAGTATATAGGTGAGTCAGCATTACTCCCAATTAGGGGGACTACACGGAAACGACCAAGTTTTATTCGGGATTGGAATCCAAGCCCAGTGCGTGGCAGCTTAGAATGCTAACCACTACTCCATGTGGGCGGCAGGAATAAATATTAGGTTGGACAAAAAGTTCGTTCGGTTTTAAGTTAAAAATAAAAGACCCTTTTTTCATTTTGACCAATACCTGTATTGAACAACGTGTTCACGGTTCTTTTCCATTACTTTCTTTCATTTTCCCAGCAACTTCATAATTTCATCTTCCCAAAACTTACACTGCACGAATCTTTTTTTTTAAATATATATATATATATATGTATATTTATTTACACATTTAAGTCGCATTTTTACCTTTCTTGAAATATTGGAGCGTAATGTGCCGAAAATGTTGCTAGTTTTCTTCCATCTTTAACATTAAAATGGCTACATAAGAAATTAACCAATTTTGATAAGTTTTTGTTTTCAATGCACGCTATGACAGCTGTCACAACTCTATCTAACAAAGTTGTTTCGAACGACGTTAAAGACAACTAAGCGCTACTTGAGCCATATTACAAAAACCAAACTATTTTTTGGCTAACCCAATATATGGGGACTTTGCTTTTCCTCTCATCACAGTTGAATCCAGGAATGCATACAATCACGCACTCACATGGAAGTAGCTCTTCATATAGGAGAGTCATACGAATCTCGTACTTCATATCATCCTGAAACCCATCATAAAATAAAACACCGTTTTTCATCTTTTGCAATGAAATGAAAAGCCTATGTTTGAATGCATGAGACTGATCTTCGAACTGTCCTATAAAACGGAAGAGCAGTTTTTCCTGAGGGTAAAACTTTTAATGCCATAGTAAAGATAAACCGAAAAATTCATTTTAGTAGAGCATGAATCTCAGGAGGTTATAGAGAAACATCGTGCCCACTTGTGTAACGGCTTCACGAAGTTTCCTTTATCTCTTGTTTTTCCTCGCCTTAATGCCGTAATGCGAGACACCTGCAGCTGCTCTCATAGCTGTGCGAAACATGTTTAATAATCAAGGGTCCAAAAAACAAATGGCATTTTCATATATAAACGGCAGTATGCAGTTTAAAATCTATACTTTTGCAGTTCATTATCGAGGCATTTTGCCATTAATAAAACTTTTAAATCACATTAAATTAAAATGCGTTTTCTCGATTACAGCCATCGCAGTTTTCAAAAATTTTTCGGACTGGAAAGTTAAAATAACCCATGATGCATTTACACAAACGCTTCAAATACATAAACAGAAGTCAAATATTTGCATTACAAGATAAGTTATGCATTGAAAACAACAGTTAGGGTGAAATCCTTGTGTACTTACGATGGTACTGTTCTATAAGTATTTCGTTTGGTATCCTTTATTTTTCAAGACAGCAGCACAGCGACATGACATTGAGCCAACCAATACAAAAACACCGGGAATGTGACACCCGGGTTGTCATGAAGATAGCTTTAATCGTTAACTAGCTAACAATGTCGTCGTCTTTACTTCACTGCGTATAATGATAGGCTAATATATACACTGCTGGCCACCCAAATTGCAACACCAAGAAAGACAAGAGATATCACAACAAAATTTATTTTCTAGATAACATGTTGACCAAGTATCAAATGATAAAATTTATAGACTTCTGTGAAGTGTGGTTCCTGCCAAAATCAGTAGCCAGAGTAGCCGCCATTGTTGGAGATCACCGCTGCCACAAGCCTCGGCATTGATTCAAAGAGACTTTGGATGAGTTCTTGGGGTACAGCAGACCAAGCAGCTTCCACACGTTGCCAAAGTTGATCTGCTGTGGCAGCTGGGGATGGAATCTGGGTCAATCGTAGAGCAACCATTGACCACATGTTTTCTATCGGCGAACGATCCGGAGAGCAAGGCGGCCAGGGAAGCAATTCAATCTGGCGATTGACGAAGAACCGTTGGACAATGCGGGCCACGTGTGGTCGCGCATTATCCTCTTGAAATATGGCTGTGGGCAAGCCCTGAAGGTAAGGAAGGACAACTGGCTCCAACACCTCGGAGACGTAGCGCTGGCTGTTTAAAGTACCGGCAATGCGTACTAGAGGTATGCGAGAGTGATACCCAATACCGCCCCATACCATAATACCCGGTGCAGGACCAGTGTGGCGGTACATAACGCAGCTGTTCAGCATCCTCTCTTCACGGTGTCTCCAGACTCGAATGTGACCATCGTGGTGTTGCAGACAGAAGCGTGACTCGTCAGTAAAGACAATTTCATTCCTTTCTGCCGTCCACATCCTTCTGTCATCGCACCATTGGCGGCGGAGATGTCTGTAGTTCTGCGTCAAGGGTAGACAAAGCAATGGACGTCTTGCGGATAGACCACTCTGCTGTAAACGGCGTCGAATGGTACGCGCAGACACTGGGTGATGCGTCACAGACTGCATGTGCTGTGCTATGGTTCGTGATGTGACTGAGCGATCCGTCACTGCCATGCGCACAATTTGCCTATCATCACGTGAAGTGGTGCGCTGAGGTGGATGCGATCCAACACGCCAGTCCGTCGTACCCTCCTGCATCCAACGATCACATATCCGCATTCAGTTGTTTGGTTTCGTCCAACACGACTACCGATTTTCCTGAAAGATAATCCACAATCTCGGTAGGCCACTATCCTTCCTCTGTCGAACTCAGATACTTGATCAAAAGATGATCGCTGTTTTCGACGAGGCATAATTGATCGTTTTTTTTGAAAAAACCACAAGAAAAACACAATTGCCGAACTTGAAATCATCGAAATCTCCAAGCCTTAAATAGCGCTTTGAAGTGGCGCCACAGGCGCGCGTGATGTTCGTCTGCGCTGAAATTCTAATCATTTGCATATCTCACCTCCGCTAATGCATGTTGTAAATTTCATGTTATTTGCATGTTTCCTTCAGGGTGTTGCATTTACAGTGTCCAGCAGTGTATATATATATATACCGGGTGTCTCAAAAATGACCGACGATTTGAAAAATCAATTAAAGAAAAACGGATGGTGATAGAAAGGCACGGCTTGCTGCATTTTGCTTAGGTAACCAGGGAATTTATTCTCTCCAATTTTCAAAATTAGTTACAAAAGTCGTCAACAGATGGTGCTGCTGACGACCTGTTGCTCTCTCCCTTCTTTATTATGTGATGCCATGAGACAATTATAGCCTCAATTAATTCTCTTTTATTGGATGGACCCTCACATGTACTAGTTTTTTCAAACGGAACCACAAATGTTCTATGGGATTCAGATTTGGCCTATTTCCTGGCCATTCCAGCATCTGTGTGTCATTCTTCGTGACCCACTATTAGCCCAGTCAAAATAGGTTTTATGGCTAACAAAAAATATGAACGTTTTGAAAATTAGTAGAGATGTTTGTTTGGGTATACTGTTGAACATACTAAAAGTCCCCACCGATCAGACTTGAGCTTTTGGGCGTCATCTTAGAAAATGTGTAGACTTTTTGGGTTTTTTGCAAATAACTTGAGAAATATTAATTTTATGTAAAACAATTGAATACAAAAGTTGAAGAGCATTAAATTATCTACAAAAAAACATTCTTTACATTCTTTTTTCACAAATCTAACACGATAAATGACTTTGAAAGGAGCGGACTATCACACCTGGGACGTGGATGCGCGGGTCATCCTCATCGCGATGGGTCGATGACCCGCGCATGTGCATTAAAAGTCTTGCATACTCATGTTTGTCAAACCTCTGAATATCAAACCTCGAGAGATAGTTGCAACAACATCCGATCCATTGTTATCAGGTTGTATTGTGAGGCTTGGTAGATTCTATCTTTTAATGCCATACTTAGGCTGCACTGCGTACATAATGGCTGGAAGTGGGTTAAAATAAATACTAACTTTGATATATGCACTTACGGCAGTAGAAAAAAATGTTGCCTTATCATGCATACGCTAGAACAGTCCTAGCCATTTATTTACCCAAACAGCTTTAGCAAAAATAATTTTTGACGGCATGGACATTGGAACGCAATAATCTCCGTGAGTTGTTTAGACATTTTGAGGTTTTTTATGTTTTTGTAACCAACTTAGGACATACTAACTTTATGCAAAAAAAAATTAATGCAAAAATTAAAGAGCATTAAATTGTGTACTAAAAAGATTAAATAGATTTTCTCGTAACCCTAACATGAACCAAAATATTGACTACTAGCCGGGCTTCGCCAAGCTACTCTCAAGCCATCCGTGTAACATATTTATGTACTTCGGGCCCCACAAAAGAAAAAAAAAGCCCTCAAATGTATTAAATCAAAGTGAATAAATCAAATCAATTCCTTTCAATTTTCATTCCCGTCGCTGCCGACAGATGGCAGCACCACTGCAAAAGATGATTTGGTTTCTCAGCAGTGAGTGATTTTAGAATGAAAATATCTCTAGACCTATTGAATTAACAGAATAAGTGTACACAGAAAATATTATCAGTTTCCGAAGCTCTTTCCAAATATGTAACATTTATGTACTTTCATGAGAAAAAAAATACACCGATTTTCCTGTATATTTGTCGGCCATTTTTTTTCAAGGATCGGTGCACGCCCGGATGAGTTACGGTCACGTGATCCGACTTCTCCCTGTCCCTTTATTAGTATAGATTAAATGCGCGTGGATAATGGAGGTACCGTCCAAGTCTCGTTGCAGGCGCTTTCCTTTGAATCCTGTCCTCTCCCACATTGCCACATTCTTTAAACACAAGAAAATATACTTTAATGATTTTGGCTATGTAGATAATTGATCATTATTAATTTTATAAACGAATGTAATAAACTTGGATGTAGTCACTACCACATTTTCATTGTGTATAAGTTTTTAAACTTACCAACTTCATGGTTTACGTGTTTTTTTCGGTATGGAATTGTTTGCTTCGTTAGGCTTAAAAAGATCGTCTATGGGTCTGCTAGCATCGCCTCATTCCTCAACTTCTTTTATTGGATCGTCATGATCTACAGGGCTGATGTCGTTGTGACATACCCCATTGCAGTTGTTACAGGCCGTTGTGCAGTTGATGCCTGCTTTCCGACACACGCATCTTACTCCACAGTCAATCCTACAATTGCCAAACACCATGCTTAAAACTAAATCGGGAGCCACTGCATCCATAGTTGTGATGGGTACGAGGATTTTCTCTTGCCGTTTCAAGCCTCACAAATCAGGATTCAACTCATTCCCAAACCACTTTTGCACTTGATGATACACCCGAAAGGAATGTTGCCTGGCTGCCTCGTCAATTGGGGGAAGAGACGAAATATAAGGTTTTATTTTAGCGACAAATTGTACGAAGCATTTGAACCTAAACTTATTTAGGGACTATTCCCTGGGTTGTCCTCCACATCTTATCAGAAAAAAAATGCATTCTCCTGCTTGAGCAACAGCATTGTGCGATGAGTTGCATTTATTAAATGCTGAGATGTTGTGTTCCATATCTTTACTTTTGAAAATTTTTTACGCTTTTTTTCTTTCCTTTGTTGAATGCTGCAGAAATGGTATCGCATCCACTGAACGCATGGAGGAAAATGATACTTTGGTATGTCCCGATGATTGTATTTGTTTTGATGAACATATTTTTCTCTGCTTTCCGTTTGCATGGTTTGACAAAGAAAATGTCTTTTCCTGTAGGAGCGAGAGCTGTTAATAGAACCAGGTGGTCAACATCTTCACTGATGATTAAGCTGTTTACTTTCACCGTGCAATTGACGGATGCAATGGGGAAAACTTTGTCCTTCCTTGAGAACTTTATGTCTGAAAATTTGTTTCCTACAATTTTTATCACAACATCAATAGCATTTTAACAGTTTATACATACTTGTGTCTCCAAAAACTCTGGAGGCTAATGACATTATTTTATCATTCTTCTGAAACAGTGGATAGTTTTTAAACCAATCTACAAGCTCCTGGACATCCCTTGCATATCTTGATTTACGTGACTGTTCTAAATCAACATGTTGATCGGATGAGACAAACACTTTCCCACTAAGGTCTCCAAAAAATTCGCAAATGCCGTGAGTAGCAGTCGTACCCAAGATCCATTTACTGAGCACACAATCACAAATTCCTGTGGCATGAATGATCTCACCGGTGCTTTTCATGATGCGCATTAAAATTTGTTCGATAGTCATTTCTGACCACATCCCACTCCAAAATTTGTCCGTTCTTCGAAGTGTAAAATATCCTTCTTTTACGAATTTGTCATTTCTTCAGTACTCATTTTGGACTTACGGCAGAGCATGTCCTGCAGATATAAGTGGCAAGATTTACCGTACAAAAAATGACCGCTTGCATGCAAAATTGGAATCATTTGATGAATGCAAGGAAGGTGCTAATTTCAATCACCCGATCGCTCTGCGCAAATATATTCTTTCATAATCTTTACCATTTCAAAGTGCTGAGCCCAGAGGGCTGGAGTTGGGCCATTCTGTTTCAAATACTTCAGTCTTCCTCATTTTAACAAACCGTTATCCATTTGTGATATTAAGCAGACCATCAAGAAAATTATACGGTGCAAATGGCAAGAAAACTGGAATTTGCAGGTGAATAACAAGCTGTATAACATCAAGCCAAACATCTTACCCTTGCCATCTCTTCCTAATAGGAAAAGGGACGTTGTTTTGAAGCGCTTACGCATTGGACACTCTTGCCTCACTCATGTACATTTGCTTTTAGGAGAGAGTGCTCCGAATTGCCCAGCTTGCAAGTGCCCTCTGACAATCTTTCATATTTTAGCTTCATGTAAACGTTTTAAAAATTTGTACATAAGAGTTTTTAACTGCTCATCTCCATCTTTATTGCTTTTAATTGGTGAATATCCGCATCCCGCGCTGTTCACATTCATCCATCATATCGTTTTTTTTCCGCTAATTTAATTTTGATGAACCTGTTCATATATTTATAATTCCATATTTCATTTTTTATACTTTTTTATTTGTAGTTATATGGTTTTGTACGCTACTTTGAGTGGTTTTGTATTTCATAAGTGTATATATATATATTTTATCATTCCTTTATTACGGTTTTAAAATGGTGACATAATTATATTCTGTTCGGGTTTTACCATGTGTTTGGCGCTGCATGTTCTCTTTGGACCTTGCGCCATAAAACCCCAACCAACCAAACCTTCCTCGTTTTAATCTCGATGGCTCGTTTATGAGTGCGTCCGTTTAATGCTTCTAGCGATAGTGGTGTAGTAGCAAAAGCTCTAAACAACTTATGGAGATATTGCTTTCCCAATCAGATATGTCCATGCCGTCAAAAATTATTTTTGTTAAAGCTATTTGGGTAAATAAATGAGCTAGGACTGTACTAGTGAATGCATGGCCAGGCAACATTTTTTATACTGACGTAGGTGAGTACAACAGAGTTAGTATTTATATTAACCCACTTCGAGCTATTATGTACCCAATGCAGCAAGTATGACATTAAAATATCGAATCCACCAGTCCCCACAATACAACCTGATAACAATTGATTGGATATATTCAGAGGTTTGACAAACGTGAGTATGCAAGACTTTTTGTGCACATGCACAGTGGCGTAGCGAAGGGGGGATATATGCCCCGGGCGCCACTCGCAGAGGGGCGCCAAATGGTCCCCAAAGGTATAAAATAAATAATATCTTTTAAACTAATTCAACATATTATATTACTATATGCTTTTCGCGGGGGGGGGGGAGCGCCTAATAGGTATCGTGCCCCGGGTGCCAGTTATGCTCACTATGCCACTGCACATGCGTGGGTCATCCCCCCATCGCGATGGGGAAGATCCGCGCGCATCCGCGTCCCAGGTGTGATAGTCCGCTCCTTTCAAAGTCAATTAATTATCTGTGTTCGTTTTGGATTTATGAAAAATGTAAAGAATGTTTTTGTACATAATTTAATGCTCTTCAACTTTTGTATTCATTTTTTTACATAAAATCAATATTTCTCATGTTATTTGCAAAAAATCAAAAGTCTACACATTTTCCAAGATGACGCCGAAAGCTCAAATCTGATCAGTGGGGACATTTAGTAAATTAATTAGCATGCCTAAACAAACATCTCAACCAATTTTCAAAACCTTCATTATTTTTTTTAGTCATTCGTCAAAATTGGGTCTATTTTCACTTGGGTATATTGGTATATCCGTGCAGTATGGCAGGCAGCAGAATCCTGCTGGTAAAAAAATGGGGCATATCTGGAAAAAGATCCCTGATAGAATGTAGAAGTTCTGGTAGTACGGGGGTGCCAATGTACTTTCTGCTGTACAGTGTGTCTTCCAGGACATGAAGGTGGCCTAAAGCATTTGCTGACATATATGCCCAGATCATAACAATTGTAGGATTATTTGTTGTCGCTTGAAAGCAGTCTGGGTGTACCTCTTCCCCGATACGACATCTCACATATTTTCTCCCATCACTACCAAATATCGATATCTGAGTTTCGTCACCCCATATCACTTGTTTCCACAGCCAGTCTGTCCATGCAATGTGTTCTTTTACCCACTGTATTCGTTTCCGCCGCTGCTTTTTATTCAGTAATGGCTTTTTTTTCGGGGAATCCTACCTTTTATGCCAGTCTCCGTTAGTCTTCTCCGTACCACTCTTGTCCTGACAAGAACACCAGTTGCACACAGTTTACTGCTAATGGCCGCATATGACATCAACCTCTCCCTGAGATAAATTCGTTTTATTCTCTTACCATCAACAGCTGTTTTGCACTTATTCCGGCCTTTACCTCCTTTGTTTTATACAGATTGTGTTTCCTGATAACGCAACGTAAACAAAACTTTCGTACTCCTGATGTTGTCGCATTCCTACCAACTTCTCTCGCAATTGCTGCATAAGAAAGATCATTTTCACTAACACAACAATCCTGGATCTCTTCCTGGGTGACTAGTCACCATTTTTCCTGAACGACATTGTTTTATTTATTTTTTACACCGTCAATAGCACTAAACAATACACATAAACATCCAACCGTAATTGCACTTAAGTAACAACTTTTTTCTACAAAATGAAACAGCCAATCTGATCTGTCCCACCTTCGACATGACCTTGCACCAACTTCAAAACAAAAGCTGATAATTGGTCCTCAGAACGACGATTCCGATTGTCTGGTAGTAGCTGCTACTACAATCCGCATCCTGAATCTCACGCATCTGTGTTTCTTTGTCTGACTGAAAGTAGCATAACTTGTAATGCAAATATTTGACGTCTGATTAATGTGTTGAAATTGGTATTAAATTTCCTCTCGTTTGATATAGTATGAATCATTGCACTGCGTAAAGCGTAACAGTTTTTATAAGCATTCAAAGCTGAAAAACATTCAAATTTCAAAAAGTGTCCGCAATTTTGGCCACCACTGTATACAGGGTTCCCATCTATTTTTGTTACAACCCCCTGAACTTCTAAACGGTGACAGATTAGGCCATGAAGTTTGTGTCTAGGTATAGTAAAAAGGCTATGCGCTTCTCGATGAGACAACTTACAACGCCATCTATCGGCAAATTTTGGAATTAGCATTTTTATCTCAAAAACGGTACGAGATACGGGAAAAAAGTTAGTTACAAAGTTGTTCAGCATCATCGATTTAGTAAGAAAAAACATTTTGCGCACATTAATACTAAAAACAGAATGTAGAAAATGAACATTTTTTTAGTCACGATTTCAAAAATTGTCATGTCATAAAGAGTGGAAGAAAGAAACTGAGACACTTCCCTATCTTCAGGATCATTTATTTATGTTACTGAAAATGCTCTCCATTAGCCACTAAACACATTTGCACTCTGGACTGGATTTCTCGCTGCACATTGTGCAATATGGCAGGTGTTACGGAGGCACAAGCATCAGTAATTCGTCGTCGAAGATCCTTCAATATTGGCGGAAGAGTCGCATATACCTGCCCTTTTATGTATCCCCATAAGAAGCCCAATAGGGTCAAGTCGGGTGAGCATAGGGGCCACTCTACGAAACCACCACACCCGATGACTTGATTCTCAAATGTCTCCATTAGGTCCTGCTTAACGTTTGATGTCTTATGCGGAGGGACGCCGTCATGTTGGAACCATATATTTCTTAGTTGGTGCAACTATAGATTCTTAACAAAGTCGGTTATTGCATCCTGCAGAAGCTTCAAGTACCGTTGTCCTGTTAACGTTCCCTCGTAAAATACTGGTCCAATGAGCCTGTCATGAAAAATTCCGCACCAAACATTTACCGACCAGCGTACTTGATGTCGAACTTCAACAGCATATCTCGGATTTTCTATCGACCAGGTATGAACGTTCGGTCTATTACACATTTCGTTACGCGAAAAAAAAGACTCATCTGTCCACATTATGTCTGCCAAGAATGTTGGGTGGATCTCAACATTCTACAAGTTATTCATCACAAAGTTGCACCACGTGTAACGTCTCTCAGCATCTCTTGGCAGCAATCCCTGCACGGGTGTGGATCGATATGGATGAGCACATAAATCATTGAGGATTTTCCAAACGCGGCTATTTGAGAGGTCACAATTGTCATTGATCATTTTTGTGCTGCTCTGAAGATGGGCGAGAGCGTATGCTAGCACATCTTCCGATTGCACTTTGCGTCCTACATTACGAGGTCTACGAACTCGAAGTCGGCGGGTCACGCAGCCCGTCTCCCTTAACCGTTTTACAACTTTAACGATGGTCTGCCGTGTAGGATGCGGGCCTGCAGGAAAACGTTCACGATACAGCCTTGCAGCTGCTTTTGCTTTAAGCCCACATTCACCGAAAATTAACAACATCTCACAATGCTCTGTAATGCCAAATTTTGCCATAACCCTCAGCTTTAACGTACAACCCACCAAAAACATCCTTTTTATATTACACTACTCTCTGGTGAACAGGTATGACGTTCCATCCTCTTTTGCATAATATATGAAATCCGTGTGATTTTTATACCAGACATGGTTGTTTAAAGTTTTCATAGTCCAGAAAGTTTTCATAGTTTGCAGAGACATTCAGTAAAACTCGCAACTAGTGGGGCGTGAGGTGGTCTTTTCGAGCTTCGCTCACGTTTCACGACGCCAGTGTTGAAAATCACGACAAAACAAATGTTCATTTTTTACATTCTGTTTTGAGCATTAATGTGCGCAAGGTGTCTTTTCTTACTAAATCGATGATGCTTAACAACTTTGTAATTAAATTTTTCACCGTATCTCGTACTGTTTTTTGAGATAAAAACGCTAATTCCAAAACATGCCGATAGATGGCGCTGTAAGTTGCCTTATCGAGTAGCGCATAGCCTTTTTACTATACCTAGACGCACACTTTAAGGCTTAAGCTGTCACCGTTTAGAAGTTAAAGGGGGTGTAACGGATATAGGTGGGAACCCTGTATATAATTATTGCTTGTGTTCAGGGCCCGATTTAGAAAATTCTTGACTATAGGCACAACTCGGGATGGGGACCCCTAACACTGATGTGGGCATAAAATTTCCAAAATTGACACCCAAAAAATAATCATGAATCATTGTGAAAGTACCATTTTACCAAGAATAGGCTATTTGAAGCGTAGAAGCCTAGAACATTATCAAATAACAAAAAACAAAACAACATATTATCTTCATCATTAAAACACCAATACAATGCAACCAGAAAAACTTATTAATCCCTTATATACACTATAACCTACATATGATGAACTATACATATAACTATACATATGATGAACCAATCAATCAAATTTGAAAGGATATATAAAAAAAATTGCTATTAAAAAAAGTAAAATAAAAAAAAATTGAATTGGGAATGTTTTATTTTTTTTCTTTTAAAATAAAATTTTTGGATGGCCCTAGGCCCGGGCCTTCCGGGCCTAATAGAAAATCAGGGCCTGCTTGTGTTATGTATTAGAATTATTCCCCCCTTTTTGTAAAAATGAAACGATAATTTGCCATTTATGTTTCCCACCCATCAGTAGCCTGTAAAATTAAAATTACCTTCAAATTATTTTATAAATGCGATAAACTACCGCGTATTATTTTGTAAAACCACCCATCTAAATCAACAAAAAGAAGTATTAAATTTGTTAAATGTGTAACTATTCGTAAGATATAAAAAAATTCATCCGTTCATTTAAAATGTATCAGAAACATCACATATATGAATGAGGACATTCTCTAAAAGTTTCCAAGCTTTAAAAGAGTAACCTCATATGCCTCTCAGGAAAATTCAAAAGTGAAATTTTATCAGGAAAAGCTACAAAATGACTGCGCTTCAGGAACTGGCGAAATCAGGCTGGTGGATGGTTTGAGAGAGGCCTAGATTCAGTTTGGGGGAAATTTATTAAGTCTGGGTTCGTAAGAGGGTATATCTGTGGTCGAAAGTTGAATGTACGCTGGAGGGTTGAAAGATGGGGATGAGAAGGAACCCGTGAAGTGATGGAAAAAAGATCTGGGTCATTTTCGACAAGAAATAATAGCCATTAGATATTCACTCGTGAAGCTTGAGTTTCTGGTGTCTTTCTCCGGAGACTAATGTGGATGAAGATGTAAGGGGGGGGGGGTAGGGAGGAGAGGGGGATTCGTGGGTGCCAGTTCGTTATCGGTATCAATGTCGTAAGCGAATCGACAAATCCGACTTATTCCAAAGAGCGCCGTCATTTTGCAATGCGCCAGGCTAATTGGAAAATTATCGACAATTTTCCAATTAGCCTGATATTCTTTAGGCTTATTGTAATGAACCCATACACCTTTAGGTTAGTTAGAGAATTCACAATACTTTGCTCAAAGAGCCTGGTTTCATCCAGGCTTGTTGTAATAACCCAAAGTAGTAAACACTTATTAAAAATGACAGATAAAGAGATTGCTACTCAGTACTTCCTTTTGTGAACACATGAATTAGTTAAGAGTTACTTAGGTTAAAATGAGGTCACTTGAAAACTGCATAACAACCATCATTGTTTGAAACATTTTAATTATTATGATTGAACAACTGTATAATTATTATTAGAGGATTGTAATTAGAAAATTATTAAAATGACAAACTTTTAGACTTTAAATCGGACTTTCTCCCACATCATACATTTTAAATTTCCATATGGTGAAATTTTATGACACTTCGATGAATACAGTTGATGTGCCTTCTTACACACGCCCTTTTTTGTTTGACACTGAGCATTTGCAGCTGCTATTCCCCTGACCTCCGGATTTCGATTCATTCGTTACAGGCTTATGAATAGATATATATTTTTCCTGGACGTCTTCAAGGATTTGTGCGCCAGAAATCTGGAAGTCACATCTAGCAAACCAAGTTTTAATAATGCCAGTTTTTGTTTCTATCTGGTAAACTCTATTTTCCACCTTAAGAATTTTTCCAATTAAATTTGGGCAGTCTAAAGGGTCACGGTTTACTTTCGGGACATTTAACAGAATAAAATCTCCAACTGCAACCGATTTCAGTTTCTTTCCACTACTTTCAATAATTTTTTCCACTGTTCTCCTATGGCTTTGGTGTGCTTTTTGACGCTCCGTTACGATTTTTTATTTGCTGTTACAAATGTCACAGTGATAAATGAAATTATTCTCCTCAGAGGTTGAAGCAACGCTTTGGCAACAAGTTATGTGAATCCTCGTAGAACATGAAGAGCACGATACAAAAGATGTTTCATTCAAATGCATTCATAAAAGTAAAAGTTCTAAAAGTTTGTCAGTTTAATAATTTGTTTGTTACAACCATTTAACAATAATAATCTTTATCTATCATTTTAAATAAGCCATTACTACTTTGGGCTTATTGCAATAAGCCTGGGTGAAACTAGGCTGATTGAGCAAACTATTGCGAATTTTCTAATTAGCTTAAAAGTGTATGGACTCATTGCAATAAGCCTAAAAATATCAGGCTAATTAGAAAGTTGTCAATCATTCTCTAATTAGTCGGGCGCATTGTGAAATTAGCCGGGTGCTCTTTTGAATATACCAGATTTGTCATTTCGCCTACGACATCAATACCACGAGATGCAATGTCTGTGGAATTTTCTTTAGAAGGTACGTAATTCCAATGTTTGGTAGGATCAACCTCCATGATTTGAGAAGTTTTATTTGCAACAAAGGTCTTCCACTTGCGCGGATGGGATAATAGTCAAAATAAAACTATTTTTTAATCAGTCCAAGCACAGATTTCGAAACTGTATTTCTTTAAATTTCTCAAGACTAATCGAAATAATTTAGCTAATAGGTGAGTGCTAGAAAGCTCTAAGCGTGGGATAGACAGCTGTTTATAGAGGTGCGACTTTAGTCTTTGAGACAAAAAGATTAAGTGTACCATTTTGTATTTGCCGACAGTAAAAGGTTGCTGCATAGCCCAGTGAGGACGCATCACAAAATCTGTGCACTTAAATAAAACAATCAAAGTGCGACACATCTTGTTATTTCGCAATAATTGATTTGATTAAATGTCTCTTAAAACTAAAACCAGTCATCAGCAAGATATTGGGGAATAGTTGAATCCCGATCAGCCTTGGTCAGCAATAGTGTTTCTTAAAATATTTTAGCTACCGCAGTTCAAGGAGATAACAATCCTAAAGGATCAAAACTGCAGGCCGATTCTGACAGTATTAGCTTTTCTGTAAGAGGTGTGTCGATGTGCAATGCGCCTTTGAAATTGAAGGTGTCAGTAGATGAATTCCAAAAAAGCCATGAGACATTGTGACTTTCGATTTGGATTTTTTCTAAGTTAGAATCTTGTGAACAATGTTCTTTTAGCTCAGTTAAAAATTCTTCAGAGTTTGATTTCCATTTTCTCAAATTAAAACCCTGTGCATGCAAAATAGATAAAACTTTCTAATAGATTGATGTTGCCGCATCAACGGTGTTTGTACCTGCCAAAAAATCGTGCATTACGTTATCTCCCAGAAATCGTGCTACGCCTGGATCCTTGCAATCACGCGCGATCTATTTCAAGCACCTAGTAGCTGGAAAAGAGGCTGAGACGAGACCAAGCGTTACGGTCTTCATTTTGTACACGCGTATCTCCTCACTGGAATTATATATCCACAAAATTAATCGATAATTCTGATCATCTGTAGCTACAAAATCTTGACGATACATTTTCTCAATATCTGATTTAAAATCGATTTTAGAGAATCGAGAATTGATTAAAATTTCGAAAATCTCTGCCCAATTTGGGACATACTTCTAAAAGTGCATTTAACGATATGCCGCTATCACTCTTACAAGACGCATGAAACACGACCCACAATTTTGTCGTGGTGCTTGAAGGTTTAATAAATATTTGATGAGGTGCTGGGTGGTTTGGGGGGTTAATTTACTTTTAAAAGATTTTTTAGATATTTATGATTAAAATTTAACAGGTTCGATTAACTATTACCCAGCGTGTAAACTCTGTAGGAAAAAGAGACATCACTTAAATGTTTAAATGATGAGGACCAATATTTACAAATTAACAAAAAAAACCTTTTATTACGACAACTATACGATTAAGTTATACAATATTATAAATGATTAATATTCTTTAAATACTAATGTGGGTCCTCACCTTAGTAGGTATCGTTTATGTGATATTAAATTTAAATTTAATCTTAAAATTCAAGTACTGTCCTTGAACAGAAAAGTAAAGACTGACTTACCCAAAGTCGGCTTAGCTAAAAAAAAACTGACATCGCTCCATCGTAATCGCAGGGTGGCTCGAAAGCCCCAACCCCAGAGCGGGCCCGTAGGACATTCGCTCACCGCGAATCTTTCTAGCTGCAAAAATCTCATCTCCTACCTAAAATCTCCCTCTTAATACCAATCTCAATTTTCCATAATCCTCTCTACCTTCCAATCATAATATTTTCTTCACCCTCTAAACTCCACCTACGTCTTAAAACTTTTTCCTAGTGGCCATAACATTTTCTTTATTAAATTCACAAAATCTCATTGGACCTAAATTCTTCTATTTTCTACATCCCGGTCTTTCCTTCATTTTTCTTTATATTTTATTCTTCTTAAATCTCCCCTCTCTAACCTTTCTATGACTCAACAATACTCACTGTTTCGCCAATTCCAGCAATTCTTATATTCCATATTCTAAGAGGCTTTTTTCGACTGACCCTCGCCTTTACGCAACTCTTTTCACCGAGGCGCCGATACTATTCAACACATCCTCTCCTTTACTACAAATATCCCTCACTGTCTTTTCTACTTACTGTTTATGGGGCCCTTTTAACTCATCGGTTACTTCTTCAAAGGAAACCGCGGCGGCTATTGTCTAACATTTTCCCCTCTTCACCATAAATATTTTTATTCATAAACACGCTATAAGGTATCCTTTTCTTGTGTTGACCACTACAACCGGCTTTCTCTAACCTACCTCTCCGTGTCAAAATTTTATGGCTTAAACTCCTTTTAACTTATTTCTTAACCTTTTCAAAACGTTTCACAATGCATAAAGCAATGGCTTGCAGCTGCTAAAATCGCCGAGCAACCCTTGCTGGACTTGAAGAGCCAGCAGAGGAAGATAAAATTTTGTATTGACTGAAATTTCCGATAAATTTTCATTAACCAGAGCCATGTGTCCCAACTGTTCATGATCATGAACACAATTTTTTATTGTTCCTCGAATTCTGATTTATTTTTTAATTTTCTTTCCATGGAACCCAAACGAGAAATTGCTGCGGAATTTGAGCTACTCAAATTCGAATGCGTATTGTAATAAGGAATTTCACAATAAATCGACTATCTGAGTTAGTGGAATAAGTTTCTTGAAAATGCGTTTCGGAAAATTGTTCTTCAGGTGCCACAAGTTCCTTTTCTGTGTTAACAATTTCTCCATTCGCCAGAAACGTTTGAGCTCGCCATCGATGCATATTGCATAACTATTTAAATCGAATGCTGAGTTAGGCTTGACAGCTTTCCGGAAACAAGAAAGCCGTAAATCGAATTCTAAGCAATTAAGTAATTTGGATGACTGAACACTTGTCCGGGAAATAAAATAGAAAGGGAATGATCGAATCCTATAATCATATGAATAGTGTTTGGTATATCAAATATAAGTTTGGCATATATGTTGAATATTTTTAATGTGTTGAAAATTTTCCTCTTTGATTTTTTTAGCCGGAAGTGGAGCTGTTAATTTGTTTAAAATAAGAGCGGTCAAAGTAAGCTGAGTCTTTGTGTGATGTTGTGAAAATAATATAAGCTCGATGAAGTCTTTCGTAATTCCCACTTAAGAATTCACTAACCCAGAAATAAGAATTGAGCGTGTTTTTCTGGTAAGGCATAAAATATATGAGCATGATTCACTTCCCCGTGACCCTGAATCCAGCAGGGTCTCTAAAATGATTAATCTGCGCACAGGAATCTTTCACGTAAACACAAGCGGTCGGAAGAAATGCGAAAGCCGACTGACTGTTCTGAATTTACAGACACACTTGAGTTTGTTTGGACAACCTGTGAAATATCAGTAGCTGGTTTGGTTTGGAGCGCTACGGTCAACTTTTGTTGAAGCAGCGGATGGGTTTGATTGAGAGCAGTCGTGGCGTACTTAATGCACGTGTACCTTCACGTGAGTAATACTCACGTAAAGGCTTGAATGATGTTTCTCTTTACAATAATGAGATGCAAATGAAGAACTGCATCCTGAGTCCAAGAGCTTATAAACAATTTCAGCTTTTCGCAGCTTGTTTTAGAGAATGGCACATGGTTTTACAAAAACAGCTATTGTGGGTTAATTTAAATAATGTCAGTTATGGCTTTAGAAAAATACAAAAGGATTAAAATTATATATTTATTTACCTACTTAAACACACTCACAAATGCACGTATGCAGACACACAGAAACACACACACATATGTATACAATACATGCGATTTGAAATATATTGTTAACTAGCTGAAAACCCGCACTTCGCTACGGAGTACATTCAAATTAAATAAAACGGTCAATGTATGCAATTTATGCCAAAAAAAAAAATATATATATATACTATATATATATTTATAATAAATACGATGATCAATGTATACAATTGATGTAAAAAAACAAAAAAAATATATTTATAAAAAAAAAGACAAAATAATGTAGAAGAAAATATTCAAATTAAATGTAATAGGACATACTAAAGAATATAGTACAGTTTGAGGAACATAATATCTTTTATTGTATTTTAATATTTTTTTGGATAATGTCCAATCGTCTGCCGCATTAGCAAGAAAAAAATGTTTTTTTTGTCTATTTAGTTGTTATGCACGTGACGATAAATTTATTTAAAGTACCAGAAAAAGAAATCACGTGACCAGCATTTAATAAATTAAATTCTAAAAATTAATCTTTAAAAAATTCACCAAAAATCAGAAAATGAAGGTAAAGATTCAAAAAAGGTCTCATTTTAAAGGAATTTTTATGATCTTTCTCGTGATATAAATTTTATAACCCTCAAATTATTATTTTAAATGCAAACTTAAAAAAACAAATTTTTTTAAGTTACTAAATCAGCTTAAAGATTTAATTTTAAAAAATCTAAGAGGAATTTTTCAAAAATCTTTCTTAGTGCACCTCTACACCATAAGAAGAATCGCCGTACAACATTTCAGCCCTTTAGGTCCAGCGGTTTAGTCTGTGCGTTGTATGTCAGTCAGTTACGGAACTGTTTTATATATATAGATAATATAAATGTAAAAGAACTAATACGTGTCATTTCTTCCTTATAGATAGCGTTTTAACTCACAATAAAATTGCTAAAAATAAACTTTTGACTATTTTAGACACATGACTTTTGATACAAACTTTTGACTATTTTAGACAAATCAGGTTTATACTTGCTACCTGCTACTTTCAATACGTTATCAAGGTAAGAATCAGTGAGCCGATATCGATATACGTACTGCTGGGTGGTTCTCGGCTCTACACTCGCCGTTTACTGGATTTAGAAGATTTAGTTTAAAAGTTTTAATCATGATCGTATTAAGTTTCCTTATCCGCAATAACCTTAACTATCCATAATAAATTTACCCAGGTTCTTTACCCAGCAAGTAAAAAAATTATTACTCGGTAGGAAAGAAACACAACTAAGATTTTAAATAATGAGAAAGAATTAAGCTTAAATGAATGGAATTTATTTGTATATAAGTTTTCACTAAAAATTTACATATAAATATTTGATACACTTTATAGATACATATTAAAACACTTTTAACAACCATAAATAATAAAACACTTTCATTAAATTAACTCATTTAAATATATGGGTCCCTAACCTTTTAAAATTATATCACTCGAACGTGAATCAAAAAGACGGACTTACCCCATTTCAGCTGGGCTGATGTGCAGCGTTTTTTCATCTCAATATTAAGCTACTAAAAATAAAGAACTGAACTACCAGAAATCGTAATCGTCTGCCACGTTTTTCTGCCCTGCATAACTTTTTATAACTTTTAATTTTTTATACCACATTTCTATTTTTCCAATAAAATCATTTTCCCTTCCTTCTCAGTTTAATATCAGACCGCCTTTTTTCCAAACTTCGATCCCCAGTGGTCTAGAATTCTTCCGTTATTAAATTTGTCCTTTCTCATTGGATTTCATCCTTCGATACATTGATTCCCCATTCAGCCCCCCATCTATTCGATTGATCTCGCCGGCCCACGCAACGCCGCAAGGAGCCCACAATGATTTTCCCCTCACCTAACACATATTCCCTAAACCTTAAAAGATTTGATACAATACTTCTTTGAATCCCTTTTCAGTCCTATAATATTTTTCACCCTTTTTCAACGTTCCCTAAACTTTGACTTACAATGACCTTTTTATTCCGTAACTCTTTCTCCCAAAAACTCTCTTTTGCTTCAACCGCACCATATTCTTATTCTTTAATACATATTTTCCTAACTCCCTCTTTTCCATAAACATGTTTTTATTACCCTCACCTGAAAGTGGCTTTTCTTCATATCACTAGTTTACGATAGCGGTGACTTTTTTGTTCACTGTAAAATTGTTATTCTCTCTTTCCGCTTCTATGCTTATTCTTATTAAACTGCCCTTGTACGATTTTATGGCTATATATGAAATTCACCTGTCTTAAAATATCACTTTCAAAAATTCTATACATTAATACAAACTCTTTCCTGTGCTTTCACATTTTCTTACAAACCTCCTCTCTTGCACAAGTGACCTACCTGCTTTTACTCTGCAAAACAGCCTCAAAATTCTAAGCGAATGTAACTTTTATTTTGGTAGACTGAAAGGTCTAACAATGCACACAAAAATCCCAGAAAAAGAAAAAAAATTGCAAGTCCCTATTGTTCGACCGAATGACTGAATGGATGAGGACCCAAATATTAATAATAAGCATCACAAATAAATTGCAATCAAAATAAATAAATATATATTATAGCAAACATATAGAAAAGAAGGAAAAATTATATACATGCATAAAACCGTAATGAAATTTCTAAATCAGAAACTCATTAACGATATATATCAAAACACAATTATAATAGATTAAAACATGATTTTCTATCAAGAAAAAATTATCTTAACCATAAATATACTAATTGTATATCATTGCTCTTAAAAGCGTGGCATAAAATAAAAATTAAAAAAATCGTTAAGATACACAAAAATAAAATTATGGACTAAAGTCACACACATGTCAAATTGAAATAAAATTGCTAAAATGCTACTAATTTTTCCAATAAATTACGTAAAGAATCAGGCATTAGACTCTAAGAGTTAGGCATGTTTATCAAAAAAAAATGATATATATATATTCTACTGACAGAAATGTGCATATAATAATAAAATAGTTTTTTTTCGATATATATATATATATATATATATATATATATAATATAAATTTGAAAGAAATATTATAACACATACATTTTATAATAATATAATATTGAACATAGCGTTAAAGGATGCCATAAGATATTCAAAATTTCAAACACATTAAGAAAATAATTTAAATTCTTGTATTTAATCAAGAATTAAAACAATTAATAATAAAAAAAATTTGTATCATCATAATATACAACATGTTAAAAAAAAATCCTAATTTAAACCAATGAGAAGAGAGGTAAATATTTACTGTGTCTATTTTTTTTTCTCTACAGAAATTCTCTAAAAAAAAATTAATATCCTTATAGGATAACATTTTGCTTTTTTAAGATACCCAATTCATCACGGTAATCAAATGGAATGGTCACGGCAACCATCTGCTGGGTAGAAATATGGGTTTTGTGCCGTTTAAAGTTTTTAAATATATATTTGATTAAAGTTTTTTAACAGGTTCGTTTACTGATTACTCATTACTCATTACCCATTACTAATTACCGAGGTTCGTTTTAACCCAGCATGTAAACACTGTAGAAAAGATAGACACAACTTAAATGTTTTTAAATGATGAGGACCAATATTTACAATTAACAATAAAATATTTAATACACAAATAAACAGTTAAATTATAGAGTATAAAATGATTACTACTCTCATAGCCACATGTATAATTAATAATCTGCTGAAACGATTAATATTCTTAAATATTAATGTGGGTCCTCACCCTAGTAGGTCTGTATCATTTAAAGGGATATTTTAATTTAAATCTAAATCTAAAATAAAGAGTACTGTCGTTTAACAGAAATGAAAAGACTGACTTACCCCAAAATCAACTCGCCTGAAAATTGCTGATCTCCCACTCGCACGGTATAGTCGCAGGGCGGACTCGAATGTCTCACCACAGAGCTAGTTAATCGAGCCTGCAGGCCCATGCCCTCAGGCCCGAGCTCTCTGCACACCTCTATCTGCCAAATCTCATCTCTCTATATCTCTCTAAAATTCAAGTCCCCCTCTTTATACTAATCTCAACTTTTTCATATACCGCTCTCCCCTCCAATCAAAATATTCTCTTTTTCCTCTTAAACTCCACCTACGTCTTAAAAAATTTTTCCTAGTGGCTATAATATTTTTCTTTATTAAATTCATACTTTCATTGGACCTATACTTTTCTCACATTTTCTACATCCCGTCTCTCCTTCATTTTTATATTTTATTTTTCTTACCACCTGGTCAGTCTAACATTTTCCCATAAATTTCAATATAATCCTTTCAATTCTTATATTTCATTACCCGTTCGGCTACAAATATCTTTTATCCCGTCTGTCCTTCACTTTTCCTTTATATTTTATTTTCTTAAATCTCCCCTCTCTAACTTTTCTATAAATCAACAATACTTATTGTGGCCCAAATTCCTTTCATTTCTTATTCCTTATTCTAGGGGGCCTTTCCGACTGACCCTCGTCTGTTACGCAACTCTTTCACCGAAGGGCTTCTTTATGGGATCGGTCTTTTAACTTACCGTGATTCTAACTTTGCTACTGGGCCTTTCTTATGGGGGCTAAGTCATCGGTTACTAAGTCAAAGGACACCGCGCTATTCTCCAGCGTTTTCCCCTCTTTACCATAAATATTTTCATTCCTGAACACGCTTTAAAATATCCCTTTCTTGTATTGACACTTACAACCGGTTAATATCTAACCTTCCTCTCCGTGTCGAAATTTTAGGGCTAACTCCTTTTAACTTATTTCTTACCCTTTTGACCACGTTTTATAATGCATAAAGAATCCTAAAATGGCTTTCAGCTGCTAAAATTCTCCGAAGAACCCTTGCTGGCTTAAAGAGCCAGCAGTACTTCGTATATTTTATTTTGGAATTGGAGGATTCACAACAACGTGAGCAGCAGGTGACACATTTTTGTACAGTTTTGCAATTTTCAGGCACTAATTTCCGAAATATGTTTACAAAAGCTCCTGCCTGATAATGAGTGTGTTTCAGGCCGCATATAAAAGTTTGGTAGATCGCGGCTTGAGTAACCCTGGTTTCATAGGCGTAGTGTCGGAGGGGGGGGGGGGAGGAGGGCACGGGGTCACCTTCAATTGAAATAAATTAAAATGTTAATAGAAGTTCAGTTAAAATCGGAAAATTGTAGAAAACTTTTAAGAAAGTTGGATTTTTTCCGCTTTTTCAAACTGTGAAACTGAAGACTCCGATTATGTCTTTAGCCTTCACTTAGTATTTAACAATCATATGATTCATAACAAAAATTCGATGCTATATTTTTTTCTCATTTTATTTATATTATGTTTGTTTTTCTCAATGTATAACTTTTGAATACTACTCAAATATCAATTCTACTGTTATTCAATTTTTAAAAAATCATAATATTTCATATTTTAAGGACCGTCTGGCAGTCAATGCGCTGAGGAGGGCCTTAACAGAATTCAATGGTTCCCCCCCCCCCCAACCAAAAAGAAAAAAGTTAGAAGCACGCTACGCCTATGCCTTGTTTAGACTATACATTTCAAAAATTTACAATTTTGATACTGTAGTAAATTTTATATGTTGTATCCATGTATTTCAAACTAGAAACTTAAATAAATTTGCATATTTGCATGAAAAATTAATCTAGACATTTTAAGTGATTGGTTTATATGCAATTTAGGTCGAAATAGATGTTTATCTTTTCTTAAATTTCGTGACAATCTGTTGGTTTTCCACTTTTTAGAAAATTTTCTCTAAGTTCTTAAGATTAAAAAATGAACGAAGCATTGTGTAAGTTTAAGAAAATCTTCTTAAATCTCCAATAATGCCGAGAATCCACAGATATATGAAATTGTAGGCTTAAGAATCCTTATTTTGAGTTTCATTTGTTTTCTCTAAAGCTCCTTGCGAGTACCAGGTATCACGTATCCTTAGAACTGTGAAACAGGATGGTCTAATTGCCTATAGTTTTTATTTAATTAGTTTTCCTGCTGGGTCGATATAGGCTTAGTTTGCATCAAAATTAAAATTTAAATTCCCAGGAACGAACATGCTCAGCATGTAAAAGTTAATAGAAAAGAGAAAACTGTTATGTATAAATGATGAGGATCTTATTAAGAAAAATAGCATTCTTTTATTTACATATTCTTTACCAATTAAGTTTATTACATCATTCATTAAGGTTTCAGTTAAATAAATAAATAATTACATGTTACATCCTACACAAACAAATATACGTACTATTTTGTGCATGTGTGTACAAAATATACTACGTAATATTTTTTACACACATGCACAAAATATATAAAAGACAAATGGTTGGTTGGTTGGTTAGGGTTTAATGGCGCAAAGTCCAGAAAGGACATGCTGCGCCACAAAAAAATAAAAACACAAATGACAAATGTATTTGTCTGTTGTGTGGAAATAGCGTCGCGGTGCCAAAAAACATAATGTTGAATGTTATTTCCTGACAATTCATGCTACTTTTAATACGAACTTAAATCCGCTTAATCTGAAATAAGAAAATATATCAGCTAAAATCGAATCTGTCGGCTCAACAGTCAGTTTTCACTAGGCCTCTGTTAAGATCTAAAAATGCCACTATTGCTTCTATAAAAATTTCTCACATACTCGCAAAGAAGAAAAAGCCTTTCCAGGATGGTGAGTTGTTAAAAGAAGCATTTCTTACTGGCACTGATTGCTTATTTAAGGGATTTTCCAACAAACGTGAGATCATGTCAGCAATACTAGACTTATAGTTGTCAGATAACACCGTTACAAGAAGAATTTAAGCCATTTCAAAGGACATACAAATTCAGTTAAAGAGTGACTTGGAAATATGTGAGTGCTTCTCACTATTATTTGACGAGTCTACAGACATATCAGACACAGCACAGTTAGCAGTTATGGTGAGAATGGTATTTAGTGACTTTACTGTAAAAGAAGATCTACTGAAAATATTACCCATGAAAGGACGAACAACAGGTGAAGATATCTATAAAATATTTATAACATATGCAAAGTCGATAGATATGCCTCTCCAGAAGCTGTCTGTGATAACCACCGATGGGGCACCAGCAATGGTTACTAATGTCAATGGATTTATTGTCAGATGAACACCTTGACGATTGCTTACTCGCGCGCGAGCAGGAATATCATCATACTCTCCTAATTACGAAGCAATGGCCAATGAAATGAAATGCCAAAAATCACATTGACTTTGAGATTTATATTTTTTATAAAGAATTTTTATACTTTGTAGAGTCTGTATACATTATTTAGTAATCATTTATTTTACACAAGAATATTAACAATAATTTTTATATGTTAAATTATATTTTTGGAATTAAATATTTTTTGTACATTATGAGTATATATGCTATTATGTGTAACTATGCCCAACTATGAATTCATGTTGAAAAACTAAATGGTACCCACTGTCCGATCGGTATTCTAGAATGTGATCTTAGGTGCAAAAAGGTTGGAGTCCCCTGTCCTAGACCATCCCAAATCTCCAAACTCTAATTCTAGTGGTTCTAAAATCCTTCTTTTATTAAATTGACATTCCCTATTGGACATATATTCTCTCCTTTCTGCATTCCGTCCTTTCCTTAATTTTTTCATTTATTTTATTTTCTTGAAATTCGCTCACGACTGCACACCTGGTCAGACCAAAGCATTTTCCCGTAACAACTGCCTTTTCTCTAACCTCCTATGACCCTACAATACTCACTCGTTACATAAGTTCCACCAATACTCTTTTAAATTCCATACCCCCTGTGTCCAAAGTAGTATTCCTTGACCATCCGCCACTATTCATGAGAAACCTCGGGCGCTTTTCTAACATATTCCTTCTATATTATAAATATATTTTTATTGATATCGCTGGCGTTTTCTTATTATTACCAACGTTTCTGTATAAAATTTTATAGCTACGAATGAACCTTTCAAATATCCCTAACCTTTTCAAACCCTTTAAAATGTATGAAACTCTTCCTTTGTAGCCTAAGAAATCTTAAAAATAAATTCTGTCTTGCATTATAACAACAACATCTGCTCTTCCATTTTCGTAAACATTGTCTGCAACCCGAAATTCTAAAAAAATATGCAAGTCTTTTGTAGAATAAGATTGCTAGGCTGAAAGAGCTAGCAAAAGTACATTATTCTTTCCTTCATAGAAAAGTCGTGGACATAATTATCTAGTCTAGTTAATAATTTTTTTTATTGATTTCACTAACTTTTTTTAATAATAATTATTGATACGCTCATTTATAAAATACGTAATTTATTTAATTCATTGACTTAATTTACTTATTTACACTCATAATTTGTGCTGAAAGCGCAACTATACATGCATATTATATCAGTGAATAAGTGATTCATTACTTATTAAATTAATCTAATGCTTTCTTATATATATTTATGAACATAAGTAATATAATCCAGACAAGATGTTAAAAATAATTTTCAAATGTAGCGCTCATAAATATGAACAATGATTAATCACTTCTAATCAGAGTAGCAAAAATATAGAAAATCCCTACAGATGACTATACAAGTTAACTATTTTTGGTGATCGTGTGAGCAGTCGAAATAAAACAAAACAAAAATAATGAAAACTCTGCACAAGGTTACGTTTTGCGTCATCTGTATTTGCACTAATTCCTGTTCCCTGTAACAGAGTATAGCTGCATTACATGTCCTGTAGATGCTTTTCGCCAAACCCCTACCCCGGAGTTCATTTGTTTCGTCATTGATTAGGAAGCATTTTATCAAGTATAGATTAAATACTTCTGTATACAGGAGCTCGAGTCGGAAAGTCTTATTAAATTATAAAAGAGTAGGTATTAAATTATAAAAGAGACATGTTGCGTTTCGTTGAATTCTTTGTGGCGGAGAAAATAGAGAAAATCTTTTTTTATTTTTTTATTATTTATAACTGGTGGCTAGTAGTTGATAGAATAAGGTTCATAGAAAGATGTTCTGAAGGAAATTAATTTAACTTTGAAACCCTTTAAGCTTAAAATACATAAAATATTTTCATTTAAGAACCAAGAATTTCATTTTTATCCATGCGTCTTGAAATGCTATACGAACAAAGGCATTTTAAGATATAAACTGTGCAAAGAAAGGAAACATGTTTGGCAGTGAATCATGCTTCAACTTACTAATAGAATGATATATTTGATATTAAGGCCTATAAATATATTTTTTAAAGTATAATTTTTATATGTGTACAGCATTCATATGTTTTACTTTCTATGAAAAAAAAGGAAGAAAATTACTGGTTTGTTTGGTTTGATAACCTCTAAGTTGCTGTTAAAAATATTTGATATTCGTAAAATTTCTACATATAAGATTAATATACAGGCATTACATCTTTCATAAAATTATATAAATTAAACATTGTTATGACCATAAGGTCTTGCATAACTCTTCATATTGTTATAACGCCTTTCTTAGTGGGAAGTGATCAAACCAGGATCTTTGCATTTTGAAATGGATGATCTTCCCTTTTAAGTCACTCCGGTGTCTTGAAAATATATATCAGTTGGCTTTACATAAAAAAAGAGAGAATAACTCTTTTTGTCCAGCCCAACGGCGCAGAATATTTACCCAACATATTTTTTCAGGCTGTCTACAATGGTTTTTGGCTATAAATAAGCATCAAAGCCGGATCGTCTGAGCTTGACATGGATGCTGTGCTAGTGGAGCTAACCTGTCGCTTTGAGTAAGTTTCGTTTTCTAACTCCTTACACCCACTGTTACCTCCTACCTTCCCCAGTCCCGGTTCATCGAAAAAATACCTCGTGTATAAAACTGAAATGATTCGCACAAAAGAGGTTTTATCTTTTAAAATTTTTGAAAATAGACGTCTGAAAACCTTTATGTAATACAGACTGAAAATAAGAAAAGCAGATACAGATTTCTTTTAAAACCCCAGGTAGCTTGAATTTCCCTTTTAACCCACATTTAAAAAGATCTAAGTATTTCACTTTTCTACGAAGTTTTCTGAGACTTGCCTGTTTACTATCAAACAGCTTTCCAAGTCTCTATTCGCAGGAGGAAAGAATTTGAGTTTTAAGCCAATTGATGTCTGTGAGATTTCATATTATTAATTTCCCCCATTTACTTTTGTATTACTAAAAATACTATTATACCGAAATTTAGAGAGTTTGATGTATTTTGCTTTCAGTAGGTTAATGTAACTTTAAATCGTGTTATTTTATAAATTTTTATCTATAGCGTTTGTTTATACTGAAGAGTTTACAGTCATCGGGACTTACCGATGAACTGTAGGAAAATATCTGCTTCAAGATCAATTGACAAGGTTCTTAATAAATAAACCTCATTGACAAAGTATTCCTAATCATTGAAGGAGACAGGCGCATTTGTTGGAGAATTCTCAAGTTTGAAACAGCAAAATTGTCAAGGTGTTAGGATTTAGTTAATGATCACATTGCTTAGAATATTCCCTTCACCTATAAATTTACCTTGATGTAAGTTTTATTTAGACTAATCCTTTAATTTTAATAATTTTTGCATTAAAAGGGCAACTTTTTGATGGTACATCTCATGAAACCCGTTAAAGATAAATAATAGCTTCTGCTAAAAAAGAAGGCATTGCTACTCATAGGTATTTTTTACACCAATAAATTCTTTTATCCGCGTGTTTTTATGATTCCCTCTTCCCCTTTTATCATCATTGTTGTCAATCAATAAGTGGTAAAAAAATCCCTGTGTTCTAATTGATGCGGGATGCAACTGCTAGACCTTTCAGTCTACCAAAATAAAAGTTACATTCGCTTAGAATTTTGAGGCTGTTTTGCAGAATAAAAGCAGGTGGGTCACTTATTGTGCAAGAGAGGGGTTTGTAAGAAGGCATAAAAGCACAGGAAAGAGTTTGCATGAAAGTATAGAATTTTGAAAGTAATATTTTAAGGAAGGTGAATTTCATATATAGCGATAAAATTTTACAAGGGCAGTTTAATAAGAATATACAATCGGAAAGAGAGAATAACAATTTTACAGTGAAGGAATAGGTGGTATAGAAGTGGCTCTCCCGTAAAGAAAGGGGGTTCGAAAGCCGCCGTCAGGTAAAGGGTAATAAAATCATATTTATGAAAACGGTGGGTTTAAAAGGAAGGTGTTGTAAACAAGTGTAGAAAAGGATTTTGTGGTATTGAGCTAGCGCAACAATGAAAACAAATTGAAAAACATTATTATATGGCCAGAAGAAGTATTGTAAAGATTTTAGCTTTGGGAATAAAGTGTTAGATGTTGGAGGGAAGATATTGTTAGTTCCGTCCAGATGTTTCAGGGTCAGGTGGGCCTTGGTCAGGTAACACGGCGGGGGTAGAAATAAATGCATACAGCAGATAGATCCAATTGGAAATGAGAAAATATAATAATGAAGAATTCTGGAACACTGGGGATTGAAGTTTGAAAAAAAGGCGGTCTGATATTATTCAGAAGGAGGGGGAAATTATTTTATTGGGAAATAGAAATGTGGTATAGAAAATTAAAAGTTATAAAAAGTTATGCAGGGCAGAAAAACGCAGAGAGACGATTACGATTTTTGGTAGCTGAGTTCTTTTTTTAGTAGTTTAATATGGAAAAACGCTGCACATCAGCCCAGCTGAAACGGGGTAAGTCCGTCTTTTAATTTAACGTTGCGTGATACGGAAAGGGACCCAAATAATTTTTATTTAATTTTTAGCTAATTTAATGAAAGTGTTTTATTATTCATGGTTGTTAAAAGTGTTTTAATATGCATCTATAAAGTGTATCAAATATTTATATGTAAATTTTGGTGAAAACTTATATACAAATAAATTCCATTCATTTAAGCTTAATTCTTTCTCATTATTTAAAAATCTTAGTTGTGTCTCTTTCCTACCGAGTAATAATTATTTGCATGCTGGGTAAAGAACCTGGGTAAATTTAATATGAATAGTTAAGGTTATTGAGGATAAGGAAACTTAATATGATCATATTTAAAACTTTTAAACTAAATCTTCTAAATACAGTAAACGGCGAGATTACAGCCGGAAACCACCCAGCAGAATGGTGTGTGACCAGTCCACTTGATTACTGCCGTAACCGTTTGTATTTCCTTAATATTGTATAAGTTTGGTTGCTGTGATCATTTGGTATTAATATAAACAAAATGTTATTAATTTTTATTTAATAGAAACATCTGTAGTAAACAGGCACAACAAATTTTATTTATTTATTCTATCATGAGTCTCAACAAGCATTTTATTATATATATGTTGTATAAGTATTATGATACAATTTTCTTTTATTATTATAAAATTTCTTTTATTAACTCTTGATTAAAATAAGAATCTAATTTTTTTTCATGTTTAACAGTGTAAATATCTCTTCTGGCATAATGGGTTTCAGGTTATATATTGATATAAAATTTACGCTATAATATTTCTTTAAAATTATTTATTTATTATATATCAGTATCTTATTATTATATACACATTTCTGTGCAGTAGTATAAATTTATCTTATTATTTTACCATGCCTCAAACGGAAACTACAACGTCTACCCCTTCGGGTAATTTATTTACTAAATTAGTGGACTTTCAAACGATTATTCCTCAATTCGATAATATAACGGCCGTTACTCCCAAATTTTTCCTAGACAATGTGAATCACGTTACAGCACTTGCAAATTGTAACGAGGAAGAAAAACTTTTCGTTCTAAAATCACGAATTCGTGGAGATCCTTTAACGCATATAATTAACTCTCCCGATTTATCCAAAGAAAAAATTTATCAAACATTCAAAACAAAATTCTTGGCGTTTTTCGAAAAGAAAACTAGCCTTGCCACACGACAGCATCAATTTGCTAATTACCGCATGATGCCTAAAGAAGAGGCAAAAGATTTTGCAACTCGAGTTTCACATGCGACACAACAATTTTTTGGCACATTAGACTCTACAAACCCAGAAATTCAACAGCTGCTGGAACAAACAAAATTATCTAAATTCATTGATGGTCTTTTGACTCAATTTAAAAAACCGACATTAATGAAGGATCCACAATCCTTCCAATAAGCTTTAAATTACGTCGAAATACTACAAGCTAATGAATCTACACTTACCGATTCTCAGAATATTTCTAGCGAGGTAAATAGTGTTAATCATTCGAATGCCGACATTAAAAGTCATCGAATGCCATGCACAAAAAACGCACAAACTGTGGCTGCATTAAGCAAACAGATTGAAAATCTTAAAATTGAGCCGCGCCGCAATAATTTTAGGATACAGAATAGGTTCAGAGCTCCCGATCCACACCCCCCAAATTATTTTTCTACTCGAAACGCTCCTTCGAGACCTCAGAATTTTCTACCTCATAATTCGAGGGGCTATAACAATAGCAGAACCCAGTGCAAATTTTTCGGTTGTACAAATTACGAATCGGCATTTTGCTTTTTCGCAACGTCTCAACAAATGACCCGGGGAAATTTTACGACATTCCATAACAGAAACTCCGGCAGCAATCGTTTTATGACCGACAGAAGAGCTTACCCCACTCACCCCTCACCTCCCTACAGAAGTACACAAAATTTAAACTATTTGAGGGGGACATTTTACTCTCTGCGGGCCCTTATGGACCCCCTTCTCTTTATAATAGAAGTATAAAGCGCGTTAAGGCGTTTCTCAGCCCGCATAGCATGATACATAAGGTAAACACCCAGTTTGTAGACTCCGAAAATAAGGATTTTTATTTACCCGTAGTGGATTTGAGAGTCGCTGGTCATATAGTTAGTTCATTAGTGGACACAGGAGCTTCGGTATCTTTACTAGGTATAAACGTGTATAATCAAATCAAAAACGATAAAAATGTAAAACAAATTAACACTGATGTTAGGGTAAAATCCATTTCTGGCGATGATCTTAATATTTTAGGTACTTGTAAAGTCCCAATAACGTTAGTTACGATAAAACTTCGCCGCACGTTTTATATTGTAGGTAATACTTTGTCCCCTAATTACGATGCGATAAACGGTTTTGATTTCTTACAAAGTCATAATTATAATATTTGCTTGAAATCGGATACTATGAAATCGGGTAATTCAGTTGTAAAATTACGGAATTCAAATTCTACTGCTCTTAACAATGTTTCAGTTGATTATGCTCGGTTGCACTCAAAATTTGAATTAATGCCTCATGAGCCAAAAAATATGCCTTTGAGTCTAGATATTGCAGTTAAAGATGGAGAAACAGTCCTCTTTGTTCCTTGTTTTAAAAATGATGCATGTGAAATTCGGGAATCGCTTTGTAATGTAAACAATGAAAAGCATATATCTGCAGTCATTTCAAATTTAACGTCCACGAACATTCCGTTTAATAAAAACACTCGGATGGTTACTGTTACAAGAGGAATTGAGATACGTGATACCGACAAAATTAAGGAACTTAGGTGCAGGGAGTTAAACGAATAGGATTTCGAATTAAATCACTTAAATCCTAAAACCCAAGAAAAATTATTAAATTTACTTTTTGAATTTGGCGATATATTTAGTAAACGACTTTTTACTCTGGGACGGACTCATGTATTGACGCCCAATTTGCATGTCGATAAGAATAAACTCCCCTCGACTCGTCCTTATAATGTCCCACATGCACTACAACAAGAATTAAAAAACAATTGGATGAATTAGAGGCAGCTCACCTAATTGAGAAATCAGATAGTCATGTTAGTTTCCCACTTCGTAAAGAAAAGAAATCCTTCTGGTGATCCATCTCAACAGAAATGGCGACTGGTAGTGGACTACCGAAATTTAATTAAACATTTAAAATATCCAAGGTACAATTTACCTTTAGTTAATCATTTACTTGAAAATTTACGCGGTTCCAAATATTTTTGTTCATTAGACCTTTCTTCCTCATTTTGACAAATTCCCTTAAAAATGCAAGACAGAGATATGACAACATTTAGTTCTCCGTTTGGATCATACCGTTTCACAGTTATGCCACAGGGCTTGGCCTCCAGTCCCGAAACTTTTTCCAAATTGGCTGATCAACTTTTAGCACCGATTTCTGACTCTAAAATTTCAAATTTTATTGACGATTTTTGTTTGGGTTCGTAAGACGTAGCTCAAATGTTAGATAAATTAAGGAAACTATTTGAGCGTTTCCGAGAATTCGGATTAATACTTAATCCAGAAAAATGTTCATTTTTATTGCCGGAAAGTGAGTTTTTGGGGCATAAATTAGATTCCACGGGTATTCGCCCTATGAATACAAATATTCAGAAAATATCTGATTTTCCTGTACCTAATACGGTCAGAAAGGTTCGTCGATTTATAGGTTTAGTGGGATATTATAGACGTTTTATACCTCATTTTTCTGCTATTTCAGCCCCTTTAACAAATTTGACACGGAAAGGGACAAGATTTAAATGGACAACTGAAGCTCAAAATGCTTTTGATACCCTAAAGTCTAAACTTTCAGAACCACCTATTTTAATTCATCCTGATTATGATAAACAGTTCATTTTAAGTACTGATAGTTCTGATTCTGCGCTTGGAGCGATGTTAGGTCAGCGCGATAAATTTGATATAATCCATCCAATAGCCTACTTTACAAAGAAACTTAATAACACACAAATTAATTATCCCATTATGGAACAAGAATTAATGGCAATAGTTGAATCTGTTAAGAGTTTCAAATATTACCTTTATGGTCGCCCTTTTGTTATTCAATGCGATAACTCGGGATTAACCGAAATTTCTAAATTAGAATCCCCATGTAATTGAGTTACTAGATGGTTTACATTTCTTAGCTATTATAACTACAAATTTGAATTAATCCAATCTTCTGAAAATAAGAAATTCTGAAATAAATTCTGAAAATTAATCAATCTTCTGAGCAAACAATCACCCGATTCTAAGTACATTATGGTCGATGGTTTATTGATGCATACAGGTTATGTTGGGAATATATATGTTTTCACCGCCAGATAGCGCTGTACGGGTCAATGCCCTGGGGGTGTCTGTCGCGGTTTTTCACTTCTTGTTGTTTTGGCCGAGCATGATGACTCGGAAGATTTTTACTCCTGAATCTTGAACGTAAACCCTGGCCCAACTTTGTTGGGAAATAAAATGTTGTTATTGTTACTAATTCTTTGTTTAGTTAACTTTAACCCTATTTACATGTTACTTAATATTTTCTTTCATGGCGCCCAACGTGGGGCACGATCTTAGTATTAAAATTGTGCCAATTGAAAATGGATTATTGAAAACCATACATGGATCTTGAAGACGTCTGAATAAGGTAGGACATTATATTTTTTAAATATGGAAGAAGATATGTCAAAACTAAAATCAAAAAGAAAAATAATAAGGACCGCTGTGTCCAAAATTTTAAATAAACTACAATCAGAAATCGAAAGTGAGGACTGTGATTGTGAAGTTTTAGAAGAAAATTTAAATTTGTTATCAACAAAATCAGAAAATTTAAAAGAATTAGATAAAGCAATAGAGTTGAATTTAAATGTTACTGAAAAGGAATTTGAAGAAGAACTAATTTGTGTACAAGAGTACGAAGAGAAAATTACGATCTGGTCATTTAGAGCAAAAAAGAAGCTCAATAATGAAAACAAAAGTAAAATCGTTGAGAACTCTCAGACCTCGGTTGCTTCAACTTCCGGAAATACATTTAAACAAAGCATCCAACTTCCTAAATTAACTATAGGAAAATTCTTTGGGGATCCTAGCAATTGGTTAGATTTTTGGAACCAGTACTTAATAACTATACATAATAATGATGACATAACTAAAATTGAAAAATTTAGTTATTTAAAAATGTATTTGGGAGGTCCGGCTTTGGCGGCTGTTTCTGGGTTCTCCTTGTCAAATGAAAATTATGATTCATCTATTGAATTGCTAAAGCAGCGGTTTGGAAGGAATGACATGGTAATCAGCTCACATATAAAACACTTATTATCGGTAGATCCTGTAAAAAATGTTCGTAATGTAAAAGCCCTCAGAACGTTTTATGATAATTGCGAAATTCAGATTAGGAGTCTACAGTCTTTAAATGTGACGTCGGGCTCTTACGGTAACTTGTTATGCCCAATAATACTGCAAAAATTACCAGAGGAGTTAAGTTTAGAGTATAACAGAAAACGAAAGTCTAATTCAGATTTTGATATTTCAGAGTTAATAGATTTCGTACGAAAAGAAGTTGAATGCAGGGAAGCGTCGTATCTATTTAGTAAAGACTGTAATACGAAAGATAATTTCGATTTCCATCAGAAAAACAAAACGGGATTCTTAAACAAAAATAGTTATTTGAAGGGTAAAAATATCCCAACTGCGTCTGCCTTTACTACAGTAATTAAACCATACTGTTTTTTCTGTAAAGTAAATTCCCATAGTGTTGTAGATTGCGAAAAATCCGACGAGGATAAAAGAACACTTTTGAAAATTCAGGGTAGGTGTTATAAATGTTTTGGAAAAACACACATGTCTCCAAATTGTAGAAGCAAAATTTCTCCCTGCCAAAATTGTAATAGTTCAAGTCATAACAAATTATTCTGTAGGAAAGTTAATATTGATATACCAACGGAGGACAAAGAGTCTGTTATTGCATCTTTGTCTTTAAATTCCGAAAATACTTGTAAGGGGGTATATTTACAGACTTGTTCAGTTTTAGCAGAAAATGTTGACACGAACAAAAATAGTACCGTTAGGATTTTAATGGATGGAGGATCCCAGAAATCATTTATTAGAGCCGATCTAGCTAAACAATTAAATTTAAGATGTTTGAGAAAAGAAAAACTGTATGTTTATTCATTTGGGTTTAGTGAAGGTCGTGAACGGGATTTTGAAGTCGTTCAAATAAATCTTAAAAATGTTAAGTTCCCCCAAAAATCCATAATAATTGAAGCCCTTGTAATAGATACTATAACAGGAGCCTTTGTAAAAGTACCAACTAAAAGCATTCGTGAAATCTTAGAATCAAAGGGGCTGCAGCTAGCCGATAGCGGAGAAGCATCGGAGATAAGAATTCTGGTGGGGGCGGATTACTACTGGAATGTCCTGGCTGGGGGGAAGGAGAAACTAGGCAATAATTTGTTCGCAACTGACACCTTGTTTGGGTGGACTATTCAGGGTGGAGGCTACGACAAGCTCTTGGAGAACGCAGCTGTGATGAATATCGGTGTACAGTATTTTGCCGACGCGTCGAAGAATGTTGAGATTAATGACATCGTAAAGCGGTTCTGGTCTCTGGACACACTGGGGTTGACAGAAACAAACAGGAGGTTTCCGATGAATCGGTTATTCAGCAATTTCAGAGGGAATTGCAGTTTGATAATGGGCGATATGTTTCTCGCTTGTTATGGAAACAAAATCATGAAGCCTTAAGTAATAATTTTGAAAACGCGAAAAGTCGTTTAATGTCTTTAGGAAATAAATTAAGGAAAAATTTTTGGCTTCGTAAACATTATAATGAAATAATACGTGATCAGTTAGATAACCAAATTATTGAAGAATGTAGTTTTGAAAGTAGCAGTGACAAAGCTTATTACATGCCACATTCCCCAGTTGTAAGAAAAAATTCTACGACAACTAAAGTAAGAATAGTTTATGATGCCTCTTCAAAACAAAACAATGCCGCATCCCTTAATGATTGTTTAGTTCCTGGGCCGAATTTAAATCCTTCAGTGTTAGATATGATACTGCGTTTCAGACAATTTAAATATGCCTTTTCCGCAGATATTGAGAAAGCATTCCATCAAATTGGAATAGCAGATGTTGACAGAGATGCTTTGAGATTTTTGTATTTTGATAAGGATTTTAATTTGAAACCATATAGGATGACTAGAGTACCATTTGGCGTTTCATGCAGTCCCTTCATTCTGGCTAGTACTATTAAGTATCATATATCTAAGATAGCCCCAGAGAAACCCGATGTTTATGAGATGCTAAATACCTCGGTGTATGTTGATGATCTTTTTTATGGGAGTGATACTCTTGACCAAACCTTCAAGCTTAGTTCTGAAGCATGTAAAGTATTTAGGGATGCAGGGATGAATTTACGGAAATTTAGTTCTAATTCAGAGGCTTTAAAGAGTCTGTGGATAAGTAATGGGATAATAAACGGAGAAGATTCAGAGAATTCATTAAAGGTGCTAGGGCTTCACTGGTGTACTCGTAAAGACCAAATTTTCTTAAACTTTGAAGCTTTGTGTGAAACATTAAATAATTGTGAGAATATTACGAAAAGAAACATATTAAAGGTGACTGCTACAATCTTTGATCCTGTAGGTTTTATTTCGCCTTTTGTAATACGTGCAAAATTATTAATTCAAAATCTTTGGCGATTAGGAATAGATTTTGATAATGAAATTCCGAAAGAGTGCAAGCAATGGTGGTCAGGGCCACATTGGTTGAGTGAACCAGACTGTATGTGGCAAAGAAGTGTACGAAATATAAAGCAGAATTCCGAATCCATGTTAGAGAGAAAAAAAGGATGTAAAAGACATTACAATTTTGCAAGCTAGTGTCGACGATCACAAACCCCTTTTAGATCTTGAAAATTACAGCAAATTAAGTCGAGCTGTTAGAATTATCGCATGGGCAATGCGATTTATTCATAATGCAAGAAAACATTTACCGAAAAGAAATGGCACCTTGACAGCTGAAGAAATATTCTCTGGAGAAATTCGATTAATTAGAGAAACGCAAGCTGAACATTTTGCAGTGGAAATTCATTATCTAAAATTGGGACAACCAGTTACTAAAAATTCTAACATTTTCGAGCTCAATCCCTTCTTAAATGAAGATAACGTCTTATTAGTGGGAGGCAGACTCCAAAAATCCTCATTGAGCTACTATGAAAAGCACCCGATAATCATGCCTCCTAAAAGCAAATTAGCTGAACTTATTGTTCTTGATGCACATGAAAAGGTGTATCATTCCGGAGTATCAAGTACTCTCATTTACATTAGACAACGATACTGGATGATAAAAGGTAGACAGTATGTAAAAAACATACTAAAAAAATGTGTTATGTGCAGACGCATGAATGCTCGACCTGTAAATCAAGTTGTGGCTCCACTACCGGCTGCAAGAATCGAACAGTCACAACCGTTTGATGTCGTTGGGTTAGACTTTGCTGGCCCACTTTATGTAAAAAATGAGCATACCAAGTTCTACATTTTGTTGTGCACGTGTGCAGTTACAAGAGCTGTACACTTAGAACTAACGAGAGATTTAACAACTAACTCATTTCTCTTAGCTTTTCGCAGGTTCGTCTCGAGAAGAGGAATCTGTTCAGTTGTGTATTCGGACAACGCTCTTACCTTCAAGGCTGCAGATGCAGAACTTAAAAAGGTGTGGAAGGTAATAAGTCATCCAGACGTTAAAACGTATTATGCTTCCTAGGGTATCCAGTGGAGATATATTGCCGAGAAAGCGGCTTGGTGGGGCGGTTTCTATGAGCGACTAGTTCGTTCCGTGAAACTGCCACTACGAAAAACCCTTGGACGAACATCCTTAGGTGTGGACGAACTTCACACCTTGCTAACTGAAATTGAAGCGGTGGTCAATAGAAGACCACTGACATATGTCCCTGATAGTCTCAATGATCCACAACCACTTTCACCCGATCATTTCCTAATAGGTAATAAAGTGTCCAATTTACCTCCAGTTAAATTCAATAACATTGTGGGTCAAAGCCGTAAAGAAACTTTGCTAAGCATATTTGTATCGCGAAAGACTGCTAAATCAGTTTTGGCGCAAGTGGACTAAAGACTATTTATTGAACTTGAAATCTGCAAACTGTAATAAAAATCAGCAGTCTAAAGGTGATTTGAAAGAAAATGACATTGTGATCATTCATGATGAACATTTACCACGAAATATGTGGAGATTGGGAAGGATTGTAAAAACCTTTCCAGGTAGAGATGGTCGTATTCGTAGTTGTGAAATTAAAACTGAAAGAGGAACAATTAAACGACCAGTTCAACTACTTGTAAATTTAGAGTGTTAATGTAATCATTTTCCTACAACTGTAGTTCAAATGTCTCATGTATATAAAATGTATATAATATTTATTGTATGTTTATTTGTAGCGAAATTTTAAGAATGATTCCATTTGTGAACGTGTAGTTATGTGTAAAAATATAGTATTTAGGTAAGTGTTTTTAAGGATCTTCAATGAAGTGAGAATAGTAAGTTCCTTACTGATTGTAAATTGTTAATTCTTGTATAGGTTGTGTTACATTTGTTATAGATTGTTAGTCTTTGGGTATTATTAACTTATTAACTTGTTAAAAAATACTTCATTCATAATTGAATTTTAAATTTTTATAATTTTGAATTATAAGGTATACTTGAATTTCTGAATTTAATATGTATATTTTGATTGTATAATTTTGGAATCATGAACATTAATTGGAAACTTAATTTTCTGAATTTAATATTATATTGAAATGGTGATTTTTTGGAAACATGAACATTAATTGGAAGATTTGAATGTTTTGGTCGCAACTCAAATGTTGAGAAATTGTAATTGAAATGTGAACTCTTGAACCTAAAATTATTTTGAAATGTTGTAATAAGTATTGTCCTGAACATTGCTGTTCAGCCCGGCCCAGTTTGTTGGGAATATATATGTTTTCACCGCCAGATAGCGCTGTACGGGTCAATGCCCTGGGGGTGTCTGTCGCGGTTTTTCACTTCTTGTTGTTTTGGCCGAGCATGATGACTCGGAAGATTTTTACTCCTGAATCTTGAACGTAAACCCTGGCCCAACTTTGTTGGGAAATAAAATGTTGTTATTGTTACTAATTCTTTGTTTAGTTAACTTTAACCTAATTTACATTTTACTTAATTAATATTTCTTTCAGGTTATATACCTCGATTTGGAAAATCTAAAAAAATTTTACAAATAGTCATACCGCTTAAATACAAACCTCATATTTTAGCAGCCAAACGTTTACCTCACTTTGGTCACCCCAAAACTTATGATGCAATTAGGGAAAAGTATTATTGGGGCAATTTGTATTCGGACACGAAACATTTTGTAGATTCTTGTAAATATTGTATTTCTTATAAATCCCCTAATAATCTTCCTCCTGTCCCATTGCAAAGAAATCACATCCCAAGTAGGCCCATGGATTTCGTTTCCTGCGATTTTATAAGAAAATTTTCTCAAACAAATCAGGGAAATTGTTATATATTAACTTTCATAGATCATTTTACTAAGTTTGTTAAATTATATGCTGTTCCGGATCAGTCCGCAATAACTGCCGTGGAGAAACTTTTAGATTTTGCGTCCATTTTTGGTTTTCCGGAATATTTGTTATCAGATAAAGGAGGTGCTTTTATTAGTGACATATTTAAACATTTATGTTCCCAGCTTGGAGTAAATAAACTTCAGACGACCCCTTTAAACCCAAGATGCAATGGCCAGTCTGAAAGGATAAACTCGAATATAAAGAAGTCTCTCTCTATATTCGCGCACGAAACAGCCCAATGGGAGGAATATCTTAATTACTATCAATTGTTATATAATTCTAGTATGCATTCGGCTATTAACGATAAGCCTGTATTCTTACACTTGTCTTTCGATCCTATATTGCCTAATGATATTTTAAATGACAAACGAGCAGTTGAGCAGATTTCTTATGCAGATTATGTACAAAAGAAAACATCACAAATTCAGTATACCTTTCAAGAAGTTAGAGATCACTTAATTAAGGCAGCGGAAACACAGGGAAAATATCAGGCTAAATTTGCTAAAAATAGAGAATTTTACGAAGGACAACTAGTGTATATTTATACCACACACTCAGATCGCAATTTAAAGCTCCCCAAACAAAGAAATTATTCCAGACCTATGCGAATTCTTAAGATACATAATAAAGTTAATTTCACAATTATTGATGCAACAAATCCCAAAGCAAAAACAGTACGAGTTCACGCGCAACGATTAATTCCTTTCATGGAACGTAGGCAGGAGTTAGATTATTTGCATAGTATAGTGAGGGAACAAATCAAAAATCAGACAATGTCCACTCAGACAGTCAAATGTTTTACAAAGACCGCAGGCGAAATTTGATAATATATCTCCTTCGGAGTTCTTGCAACTTACATATAATAGTATTCAGAACGACGGTTCAGAAACGACGGTTCAGTCAAACGGGGGAGAAAATCCAAAGTCTGACTCCACGGAAATTTACACTTTTCCTGAATCCTCATCACCCATTGTGGATGATTGTACACACATCACACAACCGCCCATTCATTTATATAACTTGAGTCCGCGAACTCAACAAAACCTAGCGGATCGAATATTTGACTGGACATTACGTGTCACCGAGCCACAAGGAGGGTCAAATACTCCCCCTGGGGTTAGTTTCCTCAATAAAATTGCGGAGGCTCTGGAATGATAACATATATTTCTTTTTACATATAATTTTAAAGGGTTATGCATGTGTAAATAATTTTTTTTCTTCTCTCCTTTCGCTTTTCTTTGTGCTTGCTAAGAAATTTTATCGTGATTTTAGGATTCCTGTATTGCGGTTAGGATATAATTTTGGATATTGATATTTATCTACTATGTTTATTTTATGTAGTGCATGCATCTATTGGAAAAATTGATGAGAAATATCATTGAAATACGCGGGAATAATTTAATTTGGTAACTTTTACGTATCTTATGTATTTATGTATTTAAATTTAGTTGTAAATACGGATTAGTAATGAAGGGAAATGGGGGTAATGAATGAATTTCGAATTTTAGAAATTTGTTTCCTAATAGAGGAAAACACTTGAAATTCCAAATTGCTTCACTTAATTGAATTCTCTGGTTCGTGAACTTATAAGGCGACATTGATCGTTGCGGACAAGCATCGGAGAACAAACTGTGAAGAATGGATTATAAAAAAAAATTTCCCACGCGAGAATCGCCATATTCAGAAATTCATTCTTATGAATAGAGATGGAAACTCACCTCTCATAGTTATTTTTTATTTTTACATTATTTTTCTTGTTCTTACATACGTTTCTTTCTTTGCTATTTATTATTTATATATGTTTATTATTATTGTTTAATTTGAAGTTGTTATTAATTAATATCTTTTTGTAAATACTTAATACATTTTATATTACATGATTATCTGTAGTTTCCTAGCTTTAACTTTAATCGAATGTCAAATGTCTTGTCAATAAGAAAGTTATAACACAAAATCTTTTTTTTTCTCTTCTCTCGTAATAATTTTCCCTATCATTATATTAGGATTTTCCGTTATTTTTTGTAAGAAATCGAAAATATACAATTTTTCTTTCTTCTTCCTTTTGCTTTTATTACCCATCTCATGTATTATAAATTTAGTTTGCATTTTTTTTGTTTAACTGATAAATATCTCACAAATCAAAAAATAAATAAATAAATAAAACTCAGGGATGTAACTTCTAATATATCTTGTTTTGGCGGACTGATCACCCGTCCATTGTTGTTCGTATATATAGATTTTGCATTCACTTTTCTTTATTATAAATATTTTCTTTTTTTTCTCTAACACTGTACATGAATGCATAAACAAGCATTCTACAGCAATGTGTGTAATAATAATAATAGCAATACTATAAATAATGCTAATTCTGATGAAGTGTTACACTATCAATAGATACTTTTGTCTTATACAGAGGATGCCATAATGGATATTCATTTATAATTAATCAATTTTTTTTTATTCTTGATACCTATAAGTGGAAATTTTTATATCTTAAATTCTACGAGACTCATGGTTTAAATGTAACTGCTTATAATCGGTAAACAATTATTCAAATCGTAAATCTTTTGTTCAACACTGGTACAGGCATTTTAACATTAGACATATTATATGCTTAGAAAAATTTTCTTTTATACTTAGGAAATGTGTTGCTAGAATATATTATCACTCAACGTGAGTTATAAGATGGGCTTTTCCTTCATTTTCAACAATTCTTCTATATCTGATTCATGTAGTTAGTAGCTCGCATGGTCAGTATTATACCTTTACAGGCGATGTCTACAAGTGTAAAAAATTACCCCGGCTTCTGCGGGAGAAAATTACTTTACACCCGAATGCGTGTTCTCTTCGGGCTTGTGAGACGTGTGTTAAAGGACTTCGCACATACATCCTTTCCCCAGAATTTGATTTATTGGAACCTCGCCAGTTCATTTTACGGGCTACAAACTTTTCGTTGATTTCCAGTTCATCATATGATTGTAAAGATAAAAATGGCAAGCAGTGTGATTGTATGACAAATCATTCCTGTGGGGCATCACCTGAATTTTGCACTTTGCACCGGTGCATGAATACAGCTAAATGCGTATGCACTTTTACACATCAAGCTTCAGAATTAATCCATACTTCTCCAGAATTGACACTTATAAACCCACCTCGAATCCCGCTGGACATGTGTTTGTATGATATGAAGGCACGTACACTTCAAAGACATTCCAGCCTTCACCGGCATCTCTTGGAGGCTGAACAGGCTAAATTCAGCTCTCATAATATCACTATTGTGTTTGAAGACCCAGTTCTGCGACTCCCGGCAGAGGGCAAAGTCATTTTACGAAATACTGATTTTGAGCATATAATTACTGTTCCCAAATACTTGTTTATAACATTACCTTTTGAGATGTTAGTGTACAAAACATCCATTTCAATTATTTATTTACATCCGGGTGGCCGAACGGTCACAGGAATAATTCATGTGTCGGGCAAAACTATTTGTCAATTACGACAATGTTTTTGGTGCTCCCAAGTTTTTACACGCATCCAGAGTTTGCCACGTCGCTCCAATCCATTTTCTACTCTATTATGTTTTTATTGCTAGTTTTAGTGCTATGGAGTTTAAAGGTCCTACTCAAAAGTACTTTAATTCTACTACAATGCCTAATATTCCTGGCATACAACGTTTACAAATTTTTTCGAATTATAGCTCGCTGTAGCTTACTTTGTGGTGCATTCCTGGGCACTACATTCCAACGGATAAGTGTTGGAGCTTATCAATTCCTGGAATTCCAAGCTGCACAACGACCCAACATGATAACTCAACAAATCGTTCTGCTTACTTTACTGTTTCTTATAGGATTAGTGGATGCTGATTGCAGTTCACATGCTATTGTAAAATCCGATTTACGGACTTGTAACACGCTTTCGGACAGCACGAAAGTTTGCAATGTGTACACAACAGCCGAACTCTCCTTACCAGCAGTGTCATCAGAAGTTTGTTTATAGTTCACTAACTCTGCCGACCAGCACCTATTCACCCTGAAGCTTAAATTGGACGCTGTAAAGTGTTCTTTTCATACGGAGCGTCAATATTTCACGTTTCCAGTCGTAACTAAACATATATCACAGACATCTTGTATTTTTAATAAATATTGCGGCCAAGGGGTGCATTGTGTCAAGAAGTCCGTCGGTAAACAGGGACTCAACTTTGAAGCGGAGACACCAGAGAGCTGGGAATTTCCCGGTGTTTCGTCATGTGTTGCAGGTGGTTTAGGTGTCGGTTGCACAATCTTGACGCGTGCCGCGTGCAATTTTTACCGTACGTGGTACGAGCCTGACCTATTACACTCATATGAGGTTAGCAAAATAACCGGGCATGATTGCCAATACAACATTGCAGTCACACATATTGAGAATAACACAGTGTCGCACATCTCTCTTTCTGATGTAGCGTACACCAAAACAGGAATCAAGATTTCCATTTTGGGAGCGTATGAACAGCCCCAACTACACTTCAGTGACTCATTAGTACAACGTGTCGGGCGTCCTTCCGAGGCTTACTTAGCCCCAGCCAGTATTCAAAATCACCCGAAAACAAGCGAGATTGCAGCCATACAAGCAAACACCTCTTTCACAAAAAACTTCATTTTCGATGAACATATATCTTCCTGTGATTTCTTTGAAAATATTTTACCCTGTTCCCTGGCAACAGACGCCTTGGAGAACTCCAGATTGAGAACAATAAATTAACCTCATCTATGCTCGCCACATCAGCTGTTAGAGTTCAGCTGGTATTCACCAACTTCAAAATTGCTGTACAACAATCTACGGTCTGCCCCAAATTTGACACTACTGACGTTGAAACAAGTGGGTGTTATAATTGCGCTCTGTTTGCACGTATAAAATTTAAGGCGCATAGTACCTGTGAGCCGGGTGTGGTGACTGTACATTTTCAGGGACTCTCGGTGTACACCCGTGCCATCCGTCTGCAGATTGAACCAGTGTTCTACACAATCAAACTGTTAAGCTCTCAACAGTGTTTGAAAGACAAACTGTGCCTTCGATCTGAAACATTAATTCAATGTCAGCAGGTCAATGTATGTTTTCGAGAACCGTCAATTGAACTTCAACAACTCAATCTGAACTATACAAGTTCTTCCAGCTCTTCGACGACTGATTCAATGTTTGACTGGTTCCACATACCAGCATTAAACACTTCACTATTGTTTCTGAAAATCGTCGGATCATCTTTATTTATAATTTGCATAGTGATCACAGTCTTTTCGACTATTATCACTTGCTGCTGTAGATCGATGTTCATCAAACACCCCTTTCTTTTGAGGGTGCTTTATTTAGAATTTTTTTTATTACTTTTAGATCACTATCTTATCTATTTTTCCCCCTTGTGCTTATCGTGCATTATGTATATATATATTATTTAATCCTTTATATCACTATTTTATCTAATTTTTTTTGTGCCTTAAAATATATTATTATTGCGTAATTTTTACATCATCCTTATGCCTTCTTTACTTTACTTTATATGCTCAATTTTTTTAATTGTGATTATTCTTTGTACGCAAATGACTATTGCTTTTAGGTATTGACTTATTTTACGAATCTTGTGTGCTATACTCTTTCTTTATATTCTCTTATGTTAGTGCTAATTTATATTTAAAGTTTCTTTCTCTCACAACTGGGGGGAGAAATGTTATTTTTTTTTTTTTATATCTCTATAACCTAGTATTTGTGTGCTAAATTTATTTGTGTGCAAAATTTATTTGTGATGCTTATTATTAATATTTGGGTCCTCATCCGTTCAGTCGTTCGATCGAACAATAGGGACTTACAATTTTTTTTTTCTTTTTTAATTTTTTTTCTTTTTCTGGGATTTTTGTGTGTATTGCTAGACCTTTCAGTCTACCAAAATAAAAGTTACATTCCCTTAGAATTTTGAGGCTGTTTTGCAGAGTGAAAGCAGGTGGGTCACTTGTTGTGCAAGAGAGGGGGTTTGTAAGAAAATGTGAAAGCACAGGAAAGAGTTTGTATGAATGTATAGAATTTTTGAAAGTGATATTTTAAGACAGGTGAATTTCATATATAGCCATAAAATCGTACAAGGGCAGTTTAATAAGAATAAGCATAGAAGCGGAAAGAGAGAATAACAATTTTACAGTGAACAGAAAAGTCACCGCTATCGTAAACTAGTGATATGAAGAAAGCCACTTTCAGGTGAGGGTAATAAAAACATGTTTATGGAAAAGAGGGAGTTAGGAAAAGATGTATTAAAGAATAAGAATATGATGCGGTTTGAAGCAAAAGAGAGTTTTTGGGAGAAAGAGTTACGGAATAAAAAGGTCATTGTAAGTCCAAGTTTAGGGAACGTTGAAAAAAGGGTGAAAAATATTATACGACTGAAAAGGGATTCAAAGAAGTATTGTATCAAATCTTTTAAGGTTTAGGGAATATGTGTTAGGTGAGGGGAAAATCATTGTGGGCTCCTTGCGGCGTTGCGTGGGCCGGCGAGATTCAATCGGAATAGATGGGGGGCTGAATGGGGAATCAATGTATCGAAGGATGAAATCCAATGAGCAAAGGACAAATTTAATAACGGAAGAATTCTAGACCACTGGGGATCGAGTTTGGAAAAAGGCGGTCTGATATTAAACTGAGAAGGAAGGGAAATGATTTTATTAGAAAAATAGAAATGTGGGTATAAAAAATTAAAAGTTATAAAAAAGTTATGCAGGGCAGAAAAACGTTGCAGACGATACGATTTCTGGTAGTTCAGTTTCTTTTTTTTTTAGTAGCTTAATATTGAGATGGAAAAACGCTGCACATCAGCCCAGCTGAAATGGGGTAAGTCCGTCTTTTTGATTCACGTTCGAGTGGTATAATTTTAAAAGGTTAGGGACCCAATATTTAAATGAGTTAATTTAATGAAAGTGTTTTATTATTTATGGTTGTTAAAAGTGTTTTAATATGTATCTATAAAGTGTATCAAATATTATATGTAAATTTTTAGTGAAAACTTATATACAAATAAATTCCATTCATTTAAGCTTAATTCTTTCTCATTATTTAAAATCTTAGTGTGTTTCTTTCCTACCGAGTAATAATTTTTTTGCTTGTGGGTAAAGAACCTGGGTAAATTTATTATGGATAGTTAAGGTTATTGCGGATAAGGAAACTTAATACGATCATGATTAAACTTTTAAACTAAATCTTCTAAATCCAGTAAACGGCGAGAGTAGAGCCGAGAACCACCCAGCAGTACGTATATCGATCTCGGCTCACTGATTCTTACCTTGATAACGTATTGAGAGTAGCAGGTAGCAAGTAATAAAACCTGATTTGTCTAAAATAGGTCCAAAAGTTTGTATCAAAAGTCATGTGTCTAAAATAGTCAAAAGTTTATTTTTAGCAATTTTTATTGTGAGTTAAAACGCTATCTATAAGGAAGAAATGACACGTATTAGTTCTTTTAGATTTATATTATCTATATATATAAAACAGTTCCGTAACTGACTGACATACAACGCACAGACTAACCGCTGGACCTAAAGGGCTGAAATGTTGTATGGCGATCTTCTTTATGTGTGTAGAGGTGCACTAAGAAAGATTTTGAAAAATTCCTCTTAGATTTTTTTAAAATTAATCTTTAAGCTGATTTAGTAACTTAAAAAAAGTTTGTTTTTTAAGTTTGCATTTAAAATAATAATTTGAGGGTTATAAATTTATATCACGAGAAAGATCATAAAAATTCCTTTAAAATGAAATCTGTTTCGAATCTTTACCTTCATTTTCTGACTTTTGGTGAATTTTTTTAAAGATTAATTTTAGAATTTAATTTATTTAATGCTGGTCACGTGATTTCTTTTTCTGGTACTTTATAATAAATTTATCGTCACGTGCATAACAACTAAATAGACAAAAAAAACATTTTTTTCTTGCTAATGCGGCAGACGATTGGACATTATCCAAAAAATATTAAAATACAATAAAAGATATTATGTTCCTCAAACTGTACTATTATTCTTTAGTATGTCCTATTACATTAATTTGAATATTTTCTTCTACATTATTTTGTCTTTTCTTTTTATAAATATATATTTTTGTTTTTTTACCTCAATTGTATACATTGATCATCGTATTTATTATAAATATATATATACAGAATAAAAGCAGGTGGTTCTTCTATTGTGCAAGAGAGAGGTTTGTAAGAAGGCATAAAAGCACAGGAAGAGTTTGTATGAAAGTATAGAATTTTGAAAGTAATATTTTAAGGAAGGTTGAATTTCATATATAGCGATAAAATTTTACAAGAGCAGTTTAATAAGAATAACAAGCGGAAAAGAGAGAATAACAATTTTACAGTGAAGGAATAGGTAGGCTAGTTGTGTCCTCTTTCCTACCGAGTAATAATTATTTGCATGTTGGGTAAAGAACCTGGGTAAATTTATTATGGATAGTTAAGGTTATTGCGGATAAGGAAACTTAATATGATCATGTTTAAAACTTTTAAACTAAATCTTCTAAAATCCAGTAAACGGCGAGATTAGAGCCGAGAACCACCCAGCACAACTACCTCTGCCCACATTCTGCAAGACGGTGGTATTGCAAATGGGTATATGACGTCATCGATAGTTTGGGTTTACACTGTGCTTCTTAGTATATTGTCCCATTAACTGGTCTTTGTATTTACCAGCATTTTAACCTTTTTATCTATTTTTATTTATTTATTCAGTTTTAATTTTTTTTCGGGGGGGGGCATTTTTCTTGTATATATCTATAGATGTGAATACTATGATCGAAAGAAGTTTCTTCTCAATAGTCCTATAATATTTTTGTGGGTTATAGTTATATGTCTTATGTCACCATACGAAACGTGCCCATGATTCGTGCATAAAGGACATTATGCTAAAATCATGAAATATCTGAAACCGTGATAGCTAAACATTCCTGGGAATCCACGCACCAAATCAAGTTTTCTTATATTAAATTATTCACAATGCTAACTGCGATCAGGATCAGATGTTCTTGAAAACCTTGCTGTCAACACTAATTTTTCCCTTTTTGTCAAGGGTCTGTCTATTTAATCCTTATTATCAGCCTGGAAAAATATTTGCACATTGCTATCCCTCCGCCTGCTTTCTCTTGGATAATTTTTCTTGTATAATTTTTTCTTGGATCATTTTTCTTGTATAATTCCACATCATAATTTCATTTTCGCGACTCGGTTTCTTACCTTTTCTCCCCATCTTGATTCGTTTGTTTGCTTCGTTCTCGGTTGTGCGTACTAGCGCGAGCTCTAGAACCTAAATTCGCACTCCTCCACTCCTCTGCTCGACGTACACCTCGTATGTCAGCTTCTGTCGATAATTGCAAGCTCTTTTGGAAAAATTCTGTTGGTTTCCCCTATTTATATTAAAGAGTTTGATGATCTTCGTATTTGCAAATTGTCCAAAGAGATAATCACACCTAATGCTCCCTGGCCCGAGAGCAAAGTACTGAATAGTTCCATTTTCGCTTTTATTAGTTTAGCCTAACAATAACGATCAGCTACATACTTTGAACCGTATTAATCCACACTTGAAAATCTATGATTAACAATGGGATTGAACCGTAGAGCATAAGCTTTCTGGACTAATATGATAAATTGCACCCCACAAAGTCCAGTGATAATACTTTCGAAATTATCTTTTGGGGGAAGGGGGGTCAATATTACTGTAAGTTTAGTTCAAATGCTATTATAGCCAATAACAATCAAACATTTTCATTCAAGTTTAAGAAACAACTTGTAGGCCCCGGAATCGAATCCAGGACCTTCTGCTTTCTGAACAGGTGCGTTAGTCTTTTCACTTCTATAACATATAATGATCCTTTTGAAAATTAACCTCACACTCCTTTTGATGAGATGCATATCCCCTTGGTATAGTTATAACGAAATGAAAATAAATGAGTCGAATCTAGAAAACTGATGAATAAAAGATTTTAACCGACTACAATAAAGATAAATTTCAAATTTTTACCCTCTATGGGCCCTCGCAATTAAAGAAAAATAACCAAAGTAACACTTGGCGTTTTCAGTCTCTCTTCAGGCTATAGATGAATGTTTGTATGTATTTTCAGATAAAAAGTGCTGACATTTTATTTGACTGTATTATAAAAATGAATATTAAAGTCATTTTATGTTATTATTAACATGCACAAAACCTGTATATATAGATTCTAATATTATTGAAATAAACGTATAAATCGAGCATTTGGTGATTAAGTACGTTTTCTATTTTAAAAAAATCTTGATTTTCTCCTCTTGAAAGCTGGTGTAGCAAAAATGACCATAGCGCTCCAAACCAAACCCTCTTGAAAAGTTATACATGCACATCAAGATGAACAAAAATCACGGGTTTATAACGATAAGCAAATGAACAGTTTTTCATTTTCTGCCAAGTAGATGTTCGTATATTGCGTAAACAGATGAAACGTTTTGAGATTTTTGTGGCTCAACTAAACCTTTCATCCAACCAGGAAAACACGCCCATAAATATTCAGAAGAATCAGAATGAAGATTAATATTGAAACAGTAATGACACTCTACGATAAATTTATATGTTTCACGAGATCGTTAACAAGCAACGTGTTTAGATGCAATCCGAGAAAAGTGTCAAGTGTTTATTTATGTACATAGAGAGATATATGTACACATACGCAATAGAGAGAAAGTTATGTTGCTTATTCCTTGCAAAACATATTACAGCTACATTCTAGGAGTAGATAATCTGTTATGTTTACATTCGGGAATATGCAGTGTTGTTCTACCGCTATAAATTATCTTTTATTTTTTATTAAAAAAGAAAATCCAAAATGATTTGTCGGCAGCGATAATTATCGTCTCAACAAATCATTTTGGATTTATGAATCAGCAATAATTATAATTATGCTGATTCATATGCCTTTTAGAGTGTTTTTTGCGTATGAAAAGATAATTTCACCACACTATGAACCCGCCTACCCATATATCCATACATTTGATTAATTTTGTAGAACTTTCTTACGAAATAAGTTTAATGAAATTCGTGGAATAAATTAGAGGAACAGAGGCTTTCAGAGGATTTCGATAGAGTCAGTTACGTATTTTAACTACTTGCAACTTCCTTAAGTCATTGATCCTTCGTTGGATCTTATTTATTTATCTTGGACTAGTACAATATTATAATTCGTCACTGGTCGGTTTGAATCCACCGTTTATTAACAATATTTTTGATTGTCACCGCTAAGTCGGTGTGAACGATACGATTACAATTTCGTCCCGCTTAGTCGGGGAGCGTTGATCATTCTGGCGTTTTTACAGGAATTTGGGCCACACCTTCACCGTGGCGCTGTAGTCAACATTCTGAGACGGAACATCCCGCCCGGCGTGAATTTGCAAAAATTAAACTTGGCTACACAACTTTACATACATAACACAACATTTACATACAAACACAATATTCCATAAACCCACAGTATTTACAATCTGCACAACAAATACTAAACACATTGGACTATATACATTGCAATACTGCACTATTTACATTATTCCTAGTTTGTCTTGAGCCGGTAAAATACAAATCTTCCAATGACTTGTGTGAAAATAGCCTGAAGCAGTTTTCAACTTTACCACACGAATCTTGGCCATCAGCCCCTGGAATTACTCTAACACCCTTGCAAGGGCCCACTTACAAGGAGGTAACCCCATCTTCTTCATTGGAACTAAGTCCCGATTTTAATATTGTTTTTGTCAAACTGCCACTTATGTCTTTGTTGTAAATGATTAAGTAGGTCGCGCTGCCAGTGCTTCCAAATAACTTGAACATACCTTTTCATCTGCTGCCAGCGTGATACTTATGTATCTGCGAAATTAATAATCTGAGGTTCAGGTATCATAGTAATTGGTCGTCCGATTAAGAAATGTGCTGGAGTCAACACTTCAAACTCATTTATGTCTGACGACAATGGTACTAAAGGACGCGAATTTAAAATACCTTCTACCTGAATGATTATCGTTTCAAATTCCTCTAATGTTAGTTTATTGTTGCCTAAAGTTCTCTGTAGATGATTGTTGACTGATTTTTACACCCACCTCCCATAAAGCTGCCAAAATTGGGAGACGCGTGGGGGTGTATAAATTTCCAGTTAATGGATTCGGACGAATAAAAGTCTGCGCAATTTTGAATCTGAATTGAACTAAATTTGTGTAAGCGCTTCAATTCCGAATAGGCCCCCTTGAAATTTGTGGCTTATCAGACATGATAGTATCTACTTTATCCCTACGGGCACAAAACCTCTTCAGAGCTGCACTGAAGGCCTCTGAAGTAAGATCACTTACCGTCTCCATGTGAATTGCCTTAGTAGCTATACAATGAATATTGCTACATATATCTTATGAAAATGCCCTTTCGCTGGTTTGCGAAATTTTATTTGAACGGTCCGCAAAAATCTACACCCGAATTTAGAAATGGGGGATGTGGAGTTACACGTTCGGATGGTAGATTGCCCAATCAATTGATCTACTACCTTAGGCTTATTTTTAAAACATATAAGAAATCATGAACTACCTTTCGAGCAATCCCTTTACGTTATGGGCCAATATCGTAAACGAATTTGATGCAACAAACCTTGCGCACCAATGTGCAAATAATTCTTATGATAATATTCAAATCTTAATTTTTAATTTATGATTACTTGGCAAAATTATTTGATGTTTAGACTCCAAAGGGCAAACCCGAGTTTTTTAAGCCTGCCGCCAACTCTAATTATGGAGTCATCATCTAAAAAGGATCAAGCGATCTTACCTTGCTTGCTGGGGATACATTATGACCTTTTTAACGCAGTAATTTTGGCAGCAAACTCACCAGCTTGAATACCTTTAATCACAAAATATAGTGCTTGCCTGGATTTCCTTACTGGTTAGGTGTGGGTTGCTAACCTCCTTTCTTCGCATCTTATTTACAAACCTGAAAATATAACTACAAATTCTAATTAGTTTAGAAAATATTTAGAACGATTGATTAAGGAATCTATCAGATCACTGGCTGAGGTCTACAGTGTAAGGTTCACCAGTCCTTTCAATTCCTTTTCATACTCGTTGTCCATACAGGTAGGTAAGTCTGTAGATAAATCTGTGGGTAACTCTTGCAGAAGAAAGTCGGGTCCGTACACCATAAGGTGTTCCCTAAGAGATTGCTGGCATCTGAACCTCTGGAAGGATATTCGCCGGATGTCTTCGGACGAACAATGTCCTAATCATAGCCCTTGCTCAGCGACTGAATCTCTGCAACCCTGTTGATCACGAATGTCTTTAGCTATGAGGCTGAGTGTTTATCCAAGCTAAGGACTATGCTTGAGTCTGTCCATAATATGACTTTGTCCATTGGTATTCGAAGAATAGATGTGGTCCTTTTGACTAATCTTGCTAGCAATATGCGCCGCGAAAAGTTCCAGACGGGAATGTCTAGTGTCTTCAGAGGGAGCACTTTGGATTTGATACAAAGCAGTTTGTTCGAAATCATTCCAGACTTAGAGTAGCATCTTATGTACATTGGAAGCACCGTAAGCCCTCCTTGACTTGCATCTGCAAAGCCATGGGACTTCTATCTGGATAGCATCTCAGTAAGGAAATATCTTGGAATAGTGATTTTATTTACCTCTTCTAACTTTAGAAGAAATTCCTTCCATTCCTTGAATAATTTTGTTGGCAACAGATCATCCCAATCTAACCGTTGTGTTGCCAAGGCTCTGCAAAACCTTGTTGCCTTGTCACCACTGGTCCAATTAGACCTAAAGGGTCCAAAAGATCTGGCAATAGCTGAGAAAACTTCTCTTTTTGTGGAAACGTCCTTATGCTCGATGTTTACTTTGAAGTTAAAATAATCAGATTGAGGTTGCCAAAGCATTCCTAATGCCTTTACAGAAATTTGCTGAGAAGTTCCGTAAATGAATAATTTGAACTTGAACCATCTTGGTAACAGTTGTGGATCATTAGAAATACATTTATGCAGCTGCATTCCACCCCGTTTTTAAAAGCTGAATAAGCTGTGATTGTAAAATCTTGGCTTTCTCCAAGTACAGCTCCACTTAAAAAGGCATCTATGTCGACATCTCTACAGGTAATTGCAGCGAGCCTCAGGAAATTCTTACTTTCTTACTCCGTTAAGGCCTTAACGTTCTCATTGCTAGAAATGGTCAGCGCTAACCGTCCGTATGTAACGGGGCATAGATTATAAATTTTTACTGGTGCGTCCTTACTTGACTTCCAAACGATGCGTTGAAGGCCTCTCTGTTTCAGATCTATCAACCTCGTTCTAAACATTTTTTTTTATATCCGCACTAAAGGCATATCTATGTTTTCTAAACCTATTGATCAGAGAGAGAAATATCTGTGAATAGTCCCTCCGTTTAGTACAACCGAGTTCATAGAAACACCACTCGTGGTTTTACATGACGCGTTCGAAGACTACTCTAAAGGAGTCGATGTCTTTTCGCGGCTTGTACACCGCGATGAGGAATATAATAGAGACCTCGTCCCCTTCATCGTGTTTAATTTCCTCCATATGTCCTAGATTCTCGTACTTCTCCATAATTCCCTGTATAAATTTGCAATTGTTTTATTGTTATCTAGTCTATTCCACAATAGCGTTAACCTTTTATTAGCATTTTCTTTAGAATGCCCCTAACAACTCTCTTGCACCCTCTCTTAATGGTACTGTACTACGAATCTACCGGTCTCATTCTATTTCAAAGAATTTTTTAAATTCTAATTCTAAATCGACTCCTTCAATAAACAACAGTATTTTTTGTTATCGTACTGCGGTAGAGATCCAGCGATTAAATTGTCCTAGACGACTGCTTGCAATAATAATTTGCCATCTAGTTGTTCGTGCTTTGATCAGCCTCTAAAATTTCGAAAAATAATTCACTTCAATCAACACGTCTATTTCCTTTGGTGTGTAGAAATTTGGATCCGCCAATGTGATAGAATGGGGTAATAATTACGTCTGAAACATCAATTTAGTTGTAGGGATTAAATCCGTTATTTTAGGTACCACTGCCATTTCTAAAGAGCGCGAAAATGTTTCATCTTTATTTGAAATCTCAGCACTCACTGCATACTTCGCCGAAAGTCCTACGCCCGAGATTCCAGAAATGTTTATTCTATTTGTTTTTAATTTTAACCCCAACCTGCGCTCTGCATTTTCTGTAAGCAGACATAGCGAACTAGCAGAGTCTAAAAGGGCTCGCAATTTCACTCTTTCTCTTTGGTTGTTTTGAATGTAGATGTAAGCAGTGTTTAGCAAAACGGATTTATTGGCCGAACACGTCAAAATTGCCGACGTTGTTTGACCTTCGCTAACAGATTTCGGCTGAATCATTGAATCATGGGTTTCCGCTGAATCATCGATCCTTGTTTTTTCGTCACTTGAGAGATGCAGGAGTGAATATGTGCTTTATTACAGCCATTTGTTTGGCATTTAATTTGGACATACACTTGCCCGAATGAGAACGAAGACAGTTCTTTACATAAATTATTACATTCACAACCTCATTCTTTCATTTACACTCATATTTTGAAATGTGATGCATTTTGAACAAAGGTTGTAAATTTTACACAAAAACATGGCTTTGAATGAACTTTGTATTACTACAAACGCTTTCGGTTTAACGGAGAAAATATTGTTCTATTTATAGCCTTATTAGTCTGTAGCGAACGGCTAATGCTTTCTAGCATCGCACTTCGTTTTCTATAAAATTTATCAGTGAATCAAATTCGGGAAAGCCAGATGTCTTTAAAGAAAACTCGAATTCCTTTCTGGTTTCTCTATCTAATTTTTGAAGGATTATGTTTACGAGCAAAATATCCGATAACTTGTTTTGATCGTACTCTAACACTTTCAAAGCTCTTACATTTTTCTTAACGCAATTCACTAAAGAACGAAGTTCTTTTGCAGATTCCTGGTTAATTTTTTCGTAATTAATTATCGCTAAAATTATGAAATTCCACGATTAACCTTTGATTTTGGAAACGCTCTTCTAGAGCTTTAAATAAGGATTCAAAACTATCATCTGACGATTCTAACAATTTTGCTTCCGATTTTCAAGAATGCTCGAAGATAATATAATCTGTTGAGGCGTCATTCAACTGAGTGTGTTGATATTAAATTGGTAAATTGGGTCTTGAAATTTTGCCCAATCGGTGTAAGCTCCAGAGAAAACTGGAAGCGGAATTTCTGGTAAGCGTATTTTTGAACCAATTGTACTTTCGGTTTCATTAAATTGATTTAAAACATTTAGAGCACTTTTTAATGAATCAATCAAAAGGCGTATGCTTACCTCTGATTTCTCGAGGCGGTCCATTGAAAGGTCAATATCTGATTCTACCTCTGAATAGCTAAGTTCATCAAAATTAGCTATTTCATAATACTGCTCTCTTAATTCTTCGAGTCTCTTCTAATATTGCTCTATTCTCTTTACTTTAACTTCGAGCTCTGTTGCATTGGTATCCTTGGTTTCACTCTTTTCAGCAACAGAATTCTCAACTTGTAATGTTGCCCTAAACCGCCTTACATCTATTTACTTTTCTTGAAGGGATGAAGTGTCCATTTTCTTGGCTGAAGTGCCAGTTGTTGTCTTTTTTCGTTTTTATCCATAGTATGGTTTAACTCCGAGCTCCTAGGAACAGATGATCCTTCGATGGATCTTATTATTTATTTTGGACTGTACAATATTATAATTCGTCACTGGCGTTTGACTAACCGTTTTTATTAACAACTTTTTTTTGAATTGGTCAGCCCGCTCAAGTCGTGTGAACGATACAGATTACAATTGCGTCCCGCTTAGTCGGGGAGCGTTGATCATTCTGGCGTTTTACAGGATTTGGCCACACCTTCACCGTGGCGCTGTAGTCAACATTCCGAGACGGAACAGTCATTTTACACAAATTTTACAACATGTTAGTGATTGACCTTGTGTTAGTTCAAAACGCATACAAGAATCTTCTGTTGATTCAGTTTTTTCAGGAATTAATAATGCCAGAGTAAACTTTTGTTTAGTTTACACAGAAAAACTGATTGAGAAACATGATCATTTTACGATTAATTTCCTTCAGCCGCTAAAAATTGAAGCGATCAAGAGAAATCTAAACCCCTTCTTATTTGCTTTGCCTCATGTCTAGACTAGAATAGATGGTTAAAGGGTTCCGGCAATCGCCATTAGCGGTACCAGTCATTTTGGATGAGAATTAAAGACCACTCAACACCTGTATACACTGAAGCATCTATACACACTATTCAGTACTCTAAACATTATTCATATATAGGCTTATGTTTTGCAGTTTCAGGTGTCCTGTGTCAGAATCTTCTCTCTCGTGATTTTAGAGGAAGAAGTTGTAGACCGATAATAGCGAAATATAAGTCATATCTTGTCCCTTGACCTTCTATTTGGATGCTCAAAAGCTGTTTTTTGAATCAGCAGAGAAAATACGCATGAAATTTTTCCTGTCAATTAAAAGAGAACTAGTGAATAAGTGAAGCGCAGGCTGCTGGGTGGTTCTCGGCTCTAATCTCGAAGTTTACTGGATTTAGAAGATTTAGTTTAAAAGTTTTAAACATGATCATATTGTTTCCTTATCCTCAATAACCTTAACTATCCATAATAAATTTACCCAGGTTCTTTACCCAGCATGCAAATAATTATTACTCGGTAGGAAAGAGACACAACTAAGATTTTAAATAACGAGAAAGAATTAAGCTTAAATGAATGGAATTTATTTGTATATAAGTTTTCCCTAAAATTTACATATAAATATTTGATACACTTTATAGATACATATTAAAACACTTTTAACAACCATGAATAATAAAACACTTTCATTAAATTAGCTAAAAATTAAATAAAAATTATTTGGGTCCCTAACAGTCACTCAACGAAGTTAAAAGGCGGACTTACCCCATTTCAGCTGGGCTGATGTGCAGCGTTTTTCCATCTCCATATTCAACTACTAGAAAAAAAGAACTCAGCTACCAAAAATCGTAATCGTCTCCCCTCGTTTTTCTGCCCTGCATAACTTTTTATAACTTTTAATTTTCTGTACCACATTTCTATTTCCCAATAAAATCATTTTCCCCTCCTTCTGAATCTAATATCAGACCGCCTTTTTCCAAACTTCGATCCCCAGTGGTTCAGAATTCTTCTTTATTATATTTTCTCATTTCCAATTGGATCTATCTGCTGTATGCATATATTTCTACCTCCGCCGTATCACCTGACCAGGGCCCACTTGACTAAGAAATATGTGGTCGGAACTAACAATATCTTCCCTCCAACATCTAACACTTTATTCCCAAAGCTAAAATCTTTACAATACTTCTTCTGGCCATATAATAATGTTTTTCAATTTGTTTGCAATGTTGCGTGAGCTCAATACCACAAAATCCTTTTCTACACTTGTTTACAACACCTTCCTTTTAAACCCACCATTTTCATAAATATGATTTTATTACCCTTTACCTGACGGCGGCTTTCGAACCCCCTTTCTTTACGGGAGAGCCACTTCTATACCACCTATTCCTTCACTGTAAAATCGTTATTTCTCTCTTTCCGCTTCTATACTTATATTTATTAAACTGCCCTGCATAACTTTTATGGCTATATATGAAATTCAACTTCCTTAAAATATTACTTTCAACTTTCTATACATTCATACAAACTCTTTCCTGTGCTTTCACAATTTCCTAAAAACCCCTCTCTTGCACAATAAGTGACCCACATGCTTAAATTTCTGCAAAACTGCCTCAAAATTCTAAGCGAATGTAACCTTTATTTTGGTAGACTGAAAGGTCTAGGAATGCACACAAAAATCCCAGAAAAAGAAAAAAAAAATTTTGAAAGAAAAAAAAAGGTGTAAGTCCCTATTGTTCGACTGAATGACTGAATGGATGAGGACCCAAATATTAATAATAAGCATCACAAATAAATTTTGCACACAAATACTAGGTTATAGAGATATAACAAAAAAATAACATTTCTCCCCCCCCCAGTTGTGGGGGAAAAGGAACTTTAAATATAAATTAGCACTAACATAAGAGAATATAAAGAAAGAGTATAGCACACAATATTCGTAAAATAAGTCAATACCTAAAAGCAATAGTCATTTGCGTACAAAGAATAATCATAATTAAAAAAATTGAGCTTATAAAGTAAAGTAAAGAAAGCATAAGGATGATGTAAACATTACGCAATAATAATATATTTTAAGGCACAAAAAAAAATTAGATAAAATAGTGATATAAAGGATTAATATATATATATATATATATATATATATATATATATATATATATATATATATACATAAAGCACGATAAAGCAAAGGGGGGGGGGAAATAGATAAGATAGTGATCTAAAAGTAATAAAAAAAATTCTAAATAAAGCACCCTCAAAAGAAAGGGGTGTTTGATGAACATCAGGAAGTACATTTATCTAGATCTACAGCAGCAAGTGATAATCTGTCGGAAAGACTGTGATCACTATGCAAATTATAAATAAAGATGATCCGACGATTTTCAGAAACATTAGTGAAGTGTTTAATGCTGGTATATGGAACCCAGTCCAATAACATTGAATCCGTCATCGAAACGAGCTGAAGAGTCCTGTATAACAGGAGGCCTTTCGCACATTTTTTAGACCGATTTTGGTAAGTCAGTACTAAAAATCGTTTTGCTCTGCAAGGAAATGATTGCAATGTGTACTATGTTTTTAAAGTCAGAAATTATCGTCTGCGGCTTGAAGGTTTTGTTTTATTCGAAATGGCGTTTTTACAAAGCAGTGGTTCGAAGGCTACATTTATGCTCTTTCTCGAAGGAGAAATTAGCATAGCTCCGTATCCAAACACCGCTGTGAGAGTCATGGTTCTTGTGATATCTAAAGCGTCGATTAGGTAATATCGTCAACAAGAAGGAAAAAAAACGTACAAGCTGGCAGCCTCAAGTGGGACAAAAATTTCAAACATGTATCCAAGAAACAAAACGTACTCTTCGACTATTGCCAAAGGTACGTTGTTTGATGTTAAAAGAAAATCCCCCTAGTCAAAGGACAGTTGCAAAATCATTAAATGCTCGGTGTCCACTGAAACAAAATGATAAACGTTGATTTAAATCTTAAGAAAGCGAAAAAACGCAATGTGCATCGTCTTCTTCCAAATTCGTATCGCTAAACGTAGGGACACGCTGCATAATTCTATATGAGAAACACTTATCCAAGAAAAATGGAAAACAATTGTCACAATAGATGAACATGGGTGGTATTTAAATGATTGCAACAAAAAAAGAGCTCCATTTTTTATCATAAAAGGGGAGAAAAAATTTAAGTACATGGTTCAAAGAATCGAAAGAAAGTTTTTCTAAGGGATTCGTGATTGTTGCTGGTTTTCTTATAATGGCAAGTCAAAAATAAGAGAGCGGAAAAAAATGTCAAGATAACTCCAAATACTATCAGGAACATATTTATCGCCAATTTTTCTGAATGAAATACCATCGCTTTACCCACAGTGCCATCAATCTGTGAGACTCCATCAGGACAAGGTAGCAGTCACACATCAAAATCCACTGTAAATTTCCTAAAAGAAATGGAACAAAAAACTGGTATCAAGGCCCATACCCTTCACTGATATCCCTACTAAATCTCCCTATGTATCACCTATGGATTTTTGTGCTTTCGGACTTTAAAATCTGCATTATCCCAACGTCGTCCCAAACCTTTACAGGATTCTGGAAAGCTGTTCAGGAGGAATGGAGATAGAATACCTCTTCTGACACTTCAAAAGGCAGTTATTATCCTGGAAATTGCGGTGCTCGAAAGATAGTTCAGAATAAGGGATGTCAAATAGAACGTTTAAAACACAAGAATTTTATGTAATTTAGTTTTGTGAATACAATATACATCGTCTAAAAAATGTGTGAACAGCCTCTGTAGTTCAGATTGAGTTTGTTGAAGTTCAATTGACGGTTCTTGAAAACATACAGTACACTGACCTGCTGACATTGAATTAATGTTTCAGATCGAAGGCACGGTTTTTCTTGCAAACACTGTTGAGAGCTTAACAGTTTGATCGTGTAAGAACACTGGTTCAATCTGCAGACGGATGGCACGGGTGTACACTGAGAGTCCCTGAAAATGTACAGTCACCACACCTGGCTCACAGGTACTATGCGCCTTAAATTTTATACGTGCAAACAGAGCGCAATTATAACACCCACTTGCTTCAACGTCAGAAGTGTTCAAATTTGCGGCAGACCGTAGATTGTTGTACAGCAATTTTGAAGTTGGTGAATACCAGCTAAAACTCTAACAGCTGATGTGGCGAGCATAGTTGAGGTTAATTTATTGTTCTCCGCTTCAAAGTTTAGTCCCTGTGTACCGACGGATTTCTTGACACAATGCACCCCCTTTGGCCGCAATGTTTATAAGAATACAAGATTTCTGTGATATATGTTTACTTGCGACTGCCAACGTGAAATATTGACGCTCCGTATGCAAAGAACACTTTACAGCGTCCAATTTAAGCTTCAGTGTGAATAGGTGCTGGTCGGCAGAGTTAGTGAACCATAAACAAACTTCTGATGACACTGCTGGCAAGTAGAGTTCGGCTGTTGTGTACACATTGCAAACTTTCGTGCTTTCCAAAAGCGTGTTACAAGTCCGTAAATCGGATATTACAATAGCATGAGAACTGCAATCAGCATCCACTAATCCTATAAGAAACACTAAAGTATGCAAAACGATGTGTTGAGTTTATCATGTTGGGTCGTTGTGCAGCTTGGAATTCCAGGAATTGATAAGCTCCAACACTTATCCGTTGGATTGTAGTGCCCAGGAATGCACCACAAAATAAGCTACAACGAGCTATAATTCGAAAAAATTTGTAAACATGGTAATCAGATATAGGAGAATTGTTGAAAATGAAAGACAAGCCCATCTCATAACTCACGTTGAGTGATAATATTTCTAGCAACACATTTCCTAAGTATAAAAGAAAATTTTCCTAAGCATATACAGAGGCTGTTCACACATTTTTTAGGACGATGTATATTGTATTCACAAATCTAATTACATAAAATTCTCGTGTTTTAAATGTTCTATTTGACATCCCTTATTCTGGAACTGTCTTTCGACACCGCAATTCCAGGATAATAATGCCTTTTGAAGTGTCAGAAGAGGTATTCTATCCCATTCCACCTGCTTTCCAGAGTCCTGTAAGGGTTTGGGGACGACGTTTGGATAATGCAGATTTTAAAAGTCCGAAAGCACAAAAATCCATAGGTGATACATTGGGAGATTTAGTAGGGATATCAGTGAAGGGTATGTACTTGATACCAGTTTTTGTTCCATTCTTTTAGGAAATTTACAGTGGATTTTGATGTGTGACTGCTAGCTTGTCCTGATGGAGTCTCATAGATTGATGGCACTGTGGGTAAAGCGATGGTATTTCATTCAGAAAATTGGCGATAAAATATGTTTCTGATATTATTTGGAGTTAATCTTGACATTTTTTTTCCACTCTCTTTATTTTAACTTGCCATTATAAGAAAAACCAGCAACAATCATGAATCCTTAGAAAAACTTTCTTTCGATTCTTTGAACCATGTACTTAATTTTTTTCTTCCCTTTTATGATAATAAATGGCTCTTTTTTTGTTGCAATCATTTAAATACACCCATGATTCATCTATTGTGACAATTGTTTTCCATTTTTCTTTGGATAAGTGTTTCTCATATACAGGGTGTAACGAAACTCTTGGGCAAAACTTAAAGGGTGATAGTACACATCAAGACAAACAATATTATATAGGAAACTTAGGGTCCCAAACGTCTTCCAAAGGAGATAGACGACATTAAAGTTTAGGGTCCGAAATTTCAAATGATCATAAAAAACGGGAAAATTTGTCGATTCGTTTGTTGTTTTCGCTTAAATTATTCTTTATGTCAAGATTTTCTGGAAAATAAATTTAAAGATAAGTTAAAAGAATGCTGATAAAGGGCGCTTTAGACTTTGGAGTAACAAACAACTATTTTTTACTGTTATTTTTTGTATCAGATTAAATGCTTTCAAAAGCTTAGACTTAAACTTAAATTTGAGCTCAAATCTGAATCGTTGGGGGTGGTTATGTCGCGAAAACTCAACAGTGTTCAGGAGGTGAAATTTGAACCCCCTCCTCCCCTGTACGCAGTTCAGTTATTCACGATTTTTGGATGCTCAGTCGTAGACCAGGCAGCAACTATTACCCACTAAACGTAAAATAAACGAGATAGGGATGACAAAAAATTAAAAAAAAGTTATTCCTAACAGACATGAGCAATTTCTCCTCGCAAAATACCCGATTATGCAAATCACCCGATTTGCATGCAAAGTGTAGTACACAAGGATTTAACTGTATGGTTCTAACTGTATGGTTCTAACTGTATGTAAGGATGTAAAGTGCTGTAAAAGCTTTGGTTGTCTGCATTCATCATGTTTTCGTTTTTGACGGCTGTAAGGATGACCAGCTACACTAGTCAAGAAATGGCCGATATCCATTTCATTTACGGCGTTGCAGATGGGAATGCCCTGGAGGCCCGGCGATTGTACGGGAAACGATTTCCTTCAAGACGCTTGCCAAACCGAAAAACTTTCGAATGCTTGCATCGGCGTCTCAGAGAAACCCGGCTCGTTTTTCAGTGGGATGCACGACACTGGGCGTACCAGGAGTTCCAGGACACCGGAACTCGTAGAGCATGTGTTGCTTGAATTCGAGGAGCAATCGGAGACGAGCACACGGACTGTAGCCAATGCCGCAAATGTGTGCCACATGGCGGTTTGGCGAGTATTGAGTGCAGAATGCCTTCGACCCTATCATGCGCAGCGTGTGCACGACTTGAAAGCAACTGACCATCAGCCACGTGTCGATTTTTCACGATGGTTCCTCCAACGATTGGCTGTGCAACCAGACTTTGCCGCACACGTGCTGTTCACCGATGAATGCAGTTTCAGTCGGGAAGGCATTTTCAATGCACACAATGCACACAACTGGGCGTACACTAACCCACACGCTACCCACCCTCATTCATATCAACACCGTTTCAGCGTCAATGTGTGGGCCGGAATTATCCACGATCATTTGATCGGGCCTTATCTTCTGCCAAGGCGCCTGGTCGGCGGAACGTATCTGGTATTCCTACAAGAGGTGCTTCCAGTTCTGCTGCAAAGTGTTCCAGCCAACATAAAGGCTCGTATGTGGTTCCAACATGATGGAGCGCCTGCACATTTCAGCGCAAATGTGAGAAGTGCATTGGATACAGCATATCCAGGGCGATGGATTGGATGGGGTGGTCCGGTAAATTGGCCGGCACGCTAACCTGACCTCTCCTGTCTAGACTTCTTCCTCTGGGGCCATATGAAGATACTTGTTTACGCAAGCCCTGTCGACTCCAACGAGGAACTGGTTGCGAGAATTGCCGTCGTAGCAGGTGATATCCGGGAGATGCCCGGGGTATTTGCTAATGTTCGAAAGTCCCTCTGCCGGCGGTGTGAGGCCTGCATCCTTGCTGGTGGGCGCTCTTTCGAGCAGTTTTTGTGATTCCACAAGAAAATCATGCGTGTACCATTTTCTACGTGTTATCATTCATTCAACCTTCATTCATGCGCACGACGTGCGTACATCAAATTGTTTTTTTTTATTTCGAGAGGAGAAATTGCTCATGTCTAGTATTATGAATAATTTTTTTAATTTTGTCATTCCTCTCTAGTTTATTTTACGTCTAGGAGGTAGTAGTTGCTGCCTGGTCTACGACACCAAGATCGGGAATTACTGAACTCTGTTCAGGAGGGAGGGAGTTTCAAATTTCAACTCCTGAACACAATTCCGTTTGCGCTACTTAACCACCCCCAACGAATCAGACTTTGAGCTCAAAATTTAAGTTTAAGGTTAAGCTTTTGAAAGCATTTAATGTGATAAAAAAAATAACGGTAAAAAATAGTTGTTCGTTACTCCAAAGTCTAAAGCGCCCTCTATCGACACTTTTTTTTACTTTATCTTTAAATTTATTTTTCAAGAAAAAACTGACAAAAAGAATAATTTTAGCTAAAACCGCTAACGAATTGACCCATTTTTCCGTTTTTTATAATCATTTGAAATTTCGGACCCTAAACTTTAATGGCGTCTATCACCTTTGGAAGACGTTTGGGACCCTAAGTTTCTTATGTAATATTGTTTGTCTTGATGTGTACTATCACCCCTTAAAGTTTTGCCCAAGAGTTTCGTTACACCCTGTAGAATTCTGCAGCGTGTCCTGCGTTCAGCGATAAGATTTGGAAGAAGACGATGCACATTGCGTTTTTTCGCTTTCTTAAGATTTAAATCAACGTTTATCATTTTGTTTACAGTGGACACCGAGCATTTTAATGATTTTGCAACTGTCCTTTGACTAGGGGGATTTTCTTTTAACATTAAACAACGTACCTTTGCAATAGTCGAAGATGTCCGTTTTTTCATTGTATACTTGTTTGGAATTTTTGTCCCACTTGAGGCTCCAATTTGACGTTTTTTTTCTTTTTCTTGTTGACGATATTACCTATCGACGCTTTAGATATCACAAAACCATGACTCTCACATCGTTTTGGATAACGGAGTATGCATATTTCTCTTGGAAGAGCATAAATGTAGCCTTCGAGCCACTGCTTTGTTAAAACGCCATTTTGAATAAAAACAAAACTTTCAAGCCCTAGACGATAATTTTGACTTTTAAAAACATAGTACAATTGCAATTATTTCTTTTGCAGCAAACGATTTTTTATTACCGCTTACCAAAATCGTCTAAAAAATGTGCGAACAGCCTCTGTAATATGTCTAATGTTAAAAATGCCTGTACCAGTGTTGAACAAAAGATTTACGATTTGAATAATTGTTTACCGATTTTAAGCAGTTACATTTAAACCATGAGTCTATTAGAATTTAAGATATAAAAATTTCCACTTATAGATATCAAGAAAAAAAATTTATTAATTATAAATGAATATCCATTATGGCATCCTCTGTATAAGACAAAAGCATCTATTGATATTGTAACACTTCATCAGAATTAGCATTATTTATAGTATTGCTATTATTATTATACACATTGCTGTAGAATGCTTGTTTATGCATTCATGTACAGTGTTAGAAAAAAAAAGAAAATATTTATAATAAAGATAAGTGAATGTAAAATATATATATACGAACAACAATGGACGGGTGATCGGTCCGCCAAAACAAGATATATTAGAAGTTACATCCCTGATTTTTATTTAATTTTTTTTATTTGTGAGATATTTATGAGTTACACAAAAAAAATGCAAAATAAATTTATAATAATGAGATGGGTAATAAAGCAAAAGGAAGAAGAAAGAAAATTGCATATTTCGATTTCTTACAAAAAATAACGGAAATTCCCAAATACTATGATAGGGAAAATTATTACGAGAGAGAAGAGAAAAGAAAAGATTTTGTGTTATAACTTTCTTATTGACAAGACATTTGACATTCGATTAAAGTTAAAGCTAGGAAACTACAGATAATCGTCTAATATAAAATGTATTAAGTATTTACAAAAAGAAATTAATTAATAACAACTTGAAATTAAACAATAATAATAAACATATATAAATAATAAATAGCCAAGAAAGAAACGTATGTAAGAAGAAGAAAAAAATGTAAAAAATAAAACATAACGCTAAGAGATGCGTTCGCATCTCCATTCATAAGAATGAATTTCTGAATATGGCGATTCTCGCGTGAAAATTTTTTTATAATCCATTCTTCACAGTTTGTTGTCCGTTGTTTGTCCGCAACGATCAGTGTCGCCTTATAAGTTCACGGACCAGAGAATTCAATTAAGTGAAGCAATTTGGAATTACAAGTGTTTTCCTCTTATAGGAAACAAATTTCTAAAATTTGAAATTCATTCATTAACCCCATTTCCCTTCATTACTAACCCGTATTTACAACAAAATTTAAATACATAAATACATAAGATACGTAAAAGTTACCAAATTAAATTATTCCCGCGTATTTCAATGATATTTCTCATCAATTTTTCCAATAGATGCATGCACTACATAAAATAAACATAGTAGATAAATATCAATATCCAAATTATATCCTAACCGCAATACAGGAATCCTAAAATTGCGACAAAATTTCTTAGCAAGCACAAAGAAAAGCGAAAGGAGAGAAGAAAAAAAATGATTTACACATGCATAACCCTTTAAAATTATATGTAAAAAGAAATATATGTTATCATTTCAGAGCCTACGCAATTTTATTGGGGAAACTAACCCCAGGGGGAGTATTTGACCCACCTTGTGGCTCGGTGACACGTAATGTCTAGTCAAAGATTCGATCCGATAGGTTCTGTTGAGCTCGCGGTCTCAAGTTATATGAATGAACTAGCTGAAAACCCGCGCTTCGCTACGGAGTACATTCAAATTAAATACAACGGTCAACGTATGCAATTTATGCCGAAAAATAAATATATATATTTATAATAAATGCGATGATCAATGTATACAATTGATGTAAATATATATATATAGATAGATATATATTTATAAAAAAATCGTAAGGGATATGCATTTTTTTTTGGATAATATCCAATCGTCTGCTGCATTAGAAAGAGAAAAAAATATTTTTTTTTTGTCTATTTAGTTGTTACGCACGTGACGATAAATTTATTGAAAGTACCAGAAAAAGAAATCATGTGATCAGCATTTAATAAATTAAATTCTAAAAATTAATCTTTAAAAATTCACCAAAAATCAGGAAATGGAGGTAAAAATTCGAAAAAAATTTCATTTTGAAGGAATTTTTATGATCTTTCTCGTGATATAAATTTTATAAGCCTCAATGTATTATTTTAAATGCAAACATAAAAAAATTTTAAAACAGGTTAAAAATTTAATGTAAAAAAATCTAAGAAGAATTTTTGAAAAATCTTTCTTAGTGCACCCCTACACTATTAGAAGAATCGCCATGCAAAATTTCAGCCCTTTAGGTCCAGCGGTTTTGTCTGTGCGTTGTATGTCAGTCAGTCAGTCAGTCAGTGAATGAATGAGTCAGTTACGGAACTGTTTTATATATATAGATGGGCGGTTGTGTGATGTGTGTACAATCATCCACAATGGGTGATGAGGATTCAGGAAAGGTGCAAATTTCCGTGGAGTCAGACTTTGGACTTTCTCCCCCGTTTGACTGAACCGTCGTTTCTGAATCCGTCCCCATATTATTATATGTAAGTTGCAAGAACTCCGAAGGAGATATATCATCAAATTTCGCCTGTGGTCTTTGTAAAAGATTTTGACTGTCTGAGTGGACATTGTCTGATTTTTGATTTGTTCCCTCACTATACTATGCAAATAATCTAACTCCTGCCTACGTTCCATGAAAGGAATTAATCGTTGCGCGTGAACTCGTACTGTTTTTGCTTTGGGATTTGTTGCATCAATAATTGTGAAATTAATTTTATTATGTATCTTAACAATTCGCATAGGTCTGGAATAATTTCTTTGTTTGGGGAGCTTTAAATTGCGATCTGAGTGTGTGTGGTATAACTATACACTAGTTGTCCTTCGTAAAATTCTCTATTTTTAGCACATTTAGCCTGATATTTTCCTGTGTTTCCACTACCTAATTAAGTGATCTCTAACTTTTTCAAGGTATACTGAATTGTGATGTTTAATTTTATACATAATCTGCATAAGAAATCAGCTAAACTGTTCTTTTTGTCATTTAAAATTCATTTTGGCGACGTAGCATCGAAAGACAAGTGTAAGAATACAGGCTTATAGTTAATATCCGAATGCATACTAGAATTATATACAATGATAGTAATTTAAGATAATCATCCCATGGGCTGTTTCGTGCGCGAATATAGAGAGAGACTTCCTTATATTCGAGTTTATCCTTGCAGACTGGCCATTGCATCTTGGGTTTAAAGGGGTCGTCTGAAGTTTATTTACTCCAAGCTGGGAAAATAAATGTTTAAATATGTCACTAATAAAAGCATCTCCTTTATCTGATAACAAATATTCTGGAAAACCAAAAATGCACGCAAATCTAAAAAATTTCTCCGCGGCAGTTCTTGCAGACTGATCCGGAACAGCATATAATTTAACAAACTTAGTAAATGATCTATGAAAGTTAATATATAACATATGATAATATATAATATATGATTTGTTTGAGAAGGTTTTCCTATAAAATCGCAGGAAACGAACTCCATAGGCCTGCTTGGGATGTGATTTCTTTGCAATGGGACAGGAGGAAGTTTATTAGGGGATTTATAAGAAACACAATATTTACAATAATCTACAGAATGTTTCGTGTCCGAATACAAATTGTCCCAATAATACTTTTCCCTAATTGCCATCATAAGTTTTGATGTCACCAAAGTGAGGTAAATGTTGGCTGCTAAAATATGAGGCTTGTATTTATCCGGTATGACTATTTGTAAAACATTTTAGATTTTCCAACGAGGTATATAACCTGTTGCATGAATAAACCATCGACCCATAATGTACTTAGAATTGGGTGATTGTTGCTCTGTTTTATGATTTTACAAATAAGTGTAGATAATTAATGATCATTTTGTTGTTCTCGCTTAATGTCTGAAATTGAAGTAAATCAATTTGCACACTATTGACGTAAAAATCTCTAGAAAGTATATCTGCAACTATATTTTCAGAAGATTGATTAATTCAAATTTGTAGTTATATTCGTAAGAAATGTAAACCTCTAGTAACTCGATTACATAGGGATTCCTAATTTAGAAATTTCGGTTAATCCCGAGTTATCGTATCGAATAACAAAACGGCGACCATAAGGGTAATATTTGAAACTCTAACAGATTCAACTATTGCCATAAATTCTTTTTCCCATAGTGGGATACTTAATTGTGTGTTATTAAGTTTCTTTGAAAAGTAGGCTATTGGATGGATTATATCAAATTTATCGCGCTGACCTAACATCGCTCCAAGCGCAGAATCAGAACTATCAGTACTTAAAATGAACTGTTTATCATAATCAGATGAATTAAAATAGGTGGTTCTGAAAGTTTAGACTTTAGGGTATCAAAAGCTTTTTGAGCTTCAGTTGTCCATTTAAATCTTGTCCCTTTCCGTGTCAAATTTGTTAAAGGGGCTGAAATAGCAGAAAATGAGGTATAAAACGTCTATAATATCCACTAAACCTATAAATCGACGAACCTTTCTGACCGTATTAGGTACAGGAAAATCAGATATTTTCTGAATATTTGTATTCATAGGGCGAATACCCGTGGAATCTAATGTATGCCCCAAAAACTCATTTTCCGGCAATAAAAATGAACATTTTTCTGGATTAAGTATTAATCCGAATTCTCGGAAACGCTCAAATAGTTTCCTTAATTTATCTAACATTTGAGCTACGTCTTACGAACCCAAACAAAAATCGTCAATAAAATTTGAAATTTTAGAGTCAGAAATCGATGCTAAAAGTTGATAAGCCAATTTGGAAAAAGTTTCGGGACTGGAGGCCAAGCCCTGTGGCATAACTGTGAAACGGTATGATCCAAACGGAGAACTAAATGTTGTCATATCTCTGTCTTGCATTTTTAAGGGAATTTGTCAAAATGAGGAAGAAAGGTCTAATGAACAAAAATATTTGGAACCGCGTAAATTTTCAAGTAAATGATTAACTAAAGGTAAATTGTACCTTGGATATTTTAAATGTTTATTTAAATTTCGGTAGTCCACTACCAGTCGCCATTTCTGTTGAGATGGATCACCAGAAGGATATTCTTTTCTTTACGAAGTGCGAAACTAACATGACTATCTGATTTCTCAATTAGGTGAGCCGCCTCTAATTCATCCAATTGTTTTTTAATTCATGTTGTAGTGCATGTGGGACATTATAAGGACGAGTCGAGGGGAGTTTATTCTTATCGACATGCAAATTGGGCGTCAATACATGAGTCCGTCCCAGAGTAAAAAGTCGTTTACTAAATATATCGCCAAATTCAAAAAGTAAATTTAATAATTTTTCGTGGGTTTTAGGATTTAAGTGATTTAATTCGAAATCCTATTCGTTTAACTCCCTGCACCTAAGTTCCTTAATTTTGTCGGTATCACGTATCTCAATTCCTCTTGTAACAGTAACCATCCGAGTGTTTTTATTAAACGGAATGTTCGTGGACGTTAAATTTGAAATGACTGCAGATATATGCTTTTCATTGTTTACATTACAAAGCGATTCCCGAATTTCACATGCATCATTTTTAAAACAAGGAACAAAGAGGACTGTTTCTCCATCTTTAACTGCAATATCTAGACTCAAAGGCATATTTTTTGGCTCATGAGGCATTAATTCAAATTTTGAGTGCAACCGAGCATAATCAACTGAAACATTGTTAAGAGCAGTAGAATTTGAATTCCGTAATTTTACAACTGAATTACCCGATTTCATAGTATCCGATTTCAAGCAAATATTATAATTATGACTTTGTAAGAAATCAAAAACCGTTTATCGCATCGTAATTAGGGGACAAAGTATTACCTACAATATAAAACGTGCGGCGAAGTTTTATCGTAACTAACGTTATTGGGACTTTACAAGTACCTAAAATATTAAGATCATCGCCAGAAATGGATTTTACCCTAACATCAGTGTTAATTTTGTTTTACATTTTTATCGTTTTTGATTTGATTATACACGTTTATACCTAGTAAAGATACCGAAGCTCCTGTGTCCACTAATGAACTAACTATATGACCAGCGACTCTCAAATCCACTACGGGTAAATAAAAATCCTTATTTTCGGAGTCTACAAACTGGGTGTTTACCTTATGTATCATGCTATGCGGGCTGAGAAACGCCTTAACGCGCTTTATACTTCTATTATAAAGAGAATGGGGTCCATAAGGGCCCGCAGAGAGTAAAATGTCCCCCTCAATTAGTTTAAATTTTGTGTACTTCTGTAGGGAGGTGAGGGGTGAGTGGGGTAAGCTCTTCTGTCGGTCATAAAACGATTGCTGCCGGAGTTTCTGTTATGGAATGTCGTAAAATTTCCCCGGGTCATTTGTTGAGACGTTGCGAAAAAGCAAAATGCCGATTCGTAATTTGTACAACCGAAAAATTTGCACTGGGTTCTGCTATTGTTATAGCCCCTCGAATTATGAGGTAGAAAATTCTGAGGTCTCGAAGGAGCGTTTCGAGTAGAAAAATAATTTGGGGGGTGTGGATCGGGAGCTCTGAACCTATTCTGTATCCTAAAATTATTCGGCGCGGCTCAATTTTAAGATTTTCAATCTGTTTGCTTAATGCAGGCACAGTTTCGTGCGTTTTTTGTGCATGGCATTCGATGACTTTTAATGACGGCATTTAAATGATTAACACTATCTACCTCGCTAGAAATATTCTGAGAATCGGTAAGTGTAGATTCATTAGCTTGTAGTATTTCGACGTAATTTAAAGCGTCTTGGAAGGATTGTGGATCCTTCATGAATGTCGGCTTTTTAAATTGAGGCAAAAGACCATCAATGAATTTAGATAATTTTGTTTGTTCCAGCAGCTGTTGAATTTCTGGGTTTGTAGAGTCTAATGTGCCAAAAAATTGTTGTGTCGCATGTGAAACTCGAGTTGCAAAAACTTTTGCCTCTTCTTTAGGCATCATGCGGCAATTAGCAAATTGATGCTGTCGTGTGGCAAGGCTAGTTTTCTTTTCGAAAAACGCCAAGAATTTTGTTTTGAATGTTTGATAATTTTTTTCTAGGGATAAATCGGGAGAGTTAATTATATGCGATAAAGCATCTCCACGAATTCGTGATTTTAGAACGAAAAGTTTTTCTTTCTCGTTACAATTTGCAAGTGCTGTAACGCGATCCACATTGTCTAGGAAAAATTTCTGAGTAACGGCCGATATAGTATCGAATTGAGGAATAATCGTTTGAAAGCCCACTAATTTAGTATATAAATTACCCGAAGGAGTAGACGTTGTACTTTCCGTTTGAGGCATGATAAAATAATAAGATAAATTTATACTACTGCACAGAAATGTGTATATAATAATAAGACACTGATATACAATACATAAATAATTTTAAAGAAAAATTATAACGTAAATTTTATATCAATATATAACCTGAAACCCATTAAGCCACAAGAGATATCCACACTGTTAAACATGAAAAAAAATTAGATTCTTATTTTAATCAAGAGTTAATAAAAGAAATTTTATAATAATAAAAGAAAATTGTATCATAATACTTATACAACATATATATAACAAAATGCTTATTGAGACTCATGATAGATTAAATAAATAAAATTTGTTGTCTCTGTTTACTACAGATGTTTCTATTAAAAAAATTAATAACATTTTGTTTATATTAATACCAAATGATCACAGCAACCAAACTTATACAATATTAAGGAAATACAAACGGTTACGGCAGTAATCAAGTGGACTGGTCACGCACCATTCTGCTGGGTGGTTCTCGGCTCTAATCTCGCCGTTTACTGGATTTAGAAGATTTTGTTTAAAAGTTTTAAACATGATCATATTAAGTTTCCTTATCCGCAATAACCTTAACTATCCATAATAAATTTACCCAGGTTCTTTACCCAGCATGCAAATAATTATTACTCGGTAGGAAAGAGACACAACTAAGATTTTAAATAATGAGAAAGAATTAAGCTTATATGAATGGAATTTATTTGTATATAAGTTTTCCCTAAAATTTACATATAAATATTTGATACACTTTATAGATACATATTAAAATACTTTTAACAACCATGAATAATAAAACACTTTCATTAAATTAGCTAAAAATTAAATAAAAATTATTTGGGTCCCTAACAGTCATTCAACGAAGTTAAAAGGCGGACTTACCCCATTTCAGCTGGGCTGATGTGCAGCGTTTTTCCATCTCCATATTCAACTACTAGAAAAAAAGAACTCAGCTACCAAAAATCGTAATAGTCTCCCCTCGTTTTTCTGCCCTGCATAACTTTTTATAACTTTTAATTTTCTGTACCACATTTCTATTTCCCAATAAAATCATTTTCCCCTCCTTCTGAATCTAATATCAGACCGCCTTTTTTCAATTTTCGATCCCCAGTGGTCCAGAATTCTTCTTTATTATATTTTCTCATTTCCAATTGGATCTATCTGCTGTATGCATATATTTCTACCTCCGCCGTATCACCTGACCAGGGCCCACCTGACTAGGGTTTTTGACCCGGGTTTCCCCGAACCCAAAAACCCGGGTTTTTCAAAGATTTTACAAACCCGAAACCCGGGGAATTTTTAATGTAAACCCGGGGAATTAGTTATTTATCTAATACAATAGAATACCAATTATATTCCTTAATTTAGAACCAAGACCGAATTTAACAAGTCGGACTCGGTACGGCTCTCAAACAAATGGATATAAAAGCAATGAGACGGAGTGAGATGGAGATACAGTAACCACCGCTTATAGTGATCAGTGGTTATAAGAATCAACCGTTTATAAGAATCAATATCGCAAAAACAAAAACAAATGTATTATTTCCATGTTAAAATTTCCGCTTTAAAGAATCAATCCACCGGTTATAAGAATCAGTTTGCAATCTTCGCCTTCCGTTCATTTTTCCAAAAAATGCCACTTGAACTCTCAAAAGGTACGAAATTCTTTCTTAAGTTTTTGAAAAGAAAGATTGATAAAATTTTGGGGTGGAAAACAGTCGTAAAATACATTCCTTTAGACATAACATAAGAGTTTCTCCTTATACGTTTTTGCTAAACACTGACTTATTAGCTTTACCCATTGGCATCTAACCCGCCCGGGTCCGATTTCGCTTTTCTCCAGACAGGCACTCCTTTTTTCCCATCACTTACTTCCTGGTTGCGGATTTCTGGACCCTGAAACACATAATTCTTCCGCGAGTGTCCACCATCACTTACGCAAACGGGACAGTGGATTCAGCACTTCAAACTCTGAAACGTAAACGGATCCATTTTGCTGAATCAGATGAACCAGATGCTGAATCAAACGTTTCACGGTTTGATTCAAAATCAAACCGTGAAACGTAAGCTATAAAGTGAATCTTCGTCTGAGACTGTAATAAGCATACGTCGCTAGTATTCACTTTAGTTTTCTAACAAAATTGCCAGTTAGTGTTAGAACTTTTTGATAGTCGAATTCAAATATGATAAAAGCAAGGAAAACTCTTAGTTTTTCTGAAAACAGAACTTGTTAATTAGATATGATGCTCTTCCAAAGTGTAGTCAAAGAGAAGCTGCCTCTTGTTGATTTTATAATCATGTGTTGTTACTTATAGGTCTAGGTATTGAGTTATAGTATTTGTTTAGAAATTGAGTATTTTTAAAATTATAAAAAATAATTTTAATAAATGATAAATAACGTAAATTAAAGAGTATTTAATGGTAAATTATGTATATATGTGCCTGTGTGTTTATATATATGTACAAGTATATATTTGTGTATGTGTGCCTGTCCAAAGGGAAGTTTCGGTTATAAGAATCAACCGCTTATAAGAATCAAAAACAGTAATAACAAACGTGATTCTTATAAGCGGAAATCACTGTATATTGGCGGCGGCGTACGCCGTAATCTATTTCACTCAAGTTTATGAGTTGGGGATTCCCAGCAGCTCCTGCGTTATGCCGTGTGAATTGGCAATACTTCAGCTACACGACCATGCCTGCTTTCTGTGGTTTGTGTTTGTTTAGTCTAGTTATATATCTCGTTGTGTTGTGTTCTCGCTGCTCTTTATTGCGTAGTTAAACAATATTCTGTGGACCCACCCATATAGAAAGCGCTTTACCTGCAATAGAAGAAAGTTTTTTGTAACGTCCTAGATTGACGCACTCGACTTGGATCTCTCACCTGATAACGATCTAACATGCTGCTCTCGAAATTAATATTTAGTTTTATATTTTTATGTAAATAGTAAATAAACTTAGATAGTTTAGATAGCTCTCCCACTCTCGATTTTAACTGGACTCTTCGATTATTTGGAATTGCTCTGATTTGAAATTTCTTCGACCTTTTGTTTCTTGGATATACACGTTGGATTTCGATCAGCTTCAAATATTATCATTTTTGCAGTTATTATTCTTTTATTAGGTATGTATTTATTTGTTTTAAAATAACTTTTTAATGTGGGTATACGCCACCGTATAATTAAGTGCATGTTTGCGCACTTTTCTGATGATGTATAGCTTAGCTGTGTTAATTACAAATTTTAATTATTCGATTTTATTACAGTTTAAAATCCCTAAAATGAATATTTTTTAGGATGTAAGCTCGAAGCGCAAATATGGAGTATGGAAACATTTTCTGTTTAACAAACCACAAGAAACAGCAAAATTCAATATTTTTTCATCAATCCTAAAGGCTTCGGGTTCAAGTACAAAAAGTTTGATAAGCCACATGAAGACAAAACATCAAATTGAAGTATTAACATGGTCCAAAATTGGTGATGACGACGAGCCCAAATTGAAATCTCGAAAAATTGATGACTGTTTCACAAAAAATGTACAGTCTGTTGAAGAGGTTATAGCAAAGTTAGTTGCTGTAGATGGTATGACATTTGAACAGCTTGCCAATAGTTCATTGATAAGCGAGCTTTTAAAGCATCTAGTGTGCTCCTTCCTAGTAGTCCTAGCCAAACAAAAATTTTATTTATGAAACATTTTCAAACTGTGTAGAGCAAAATCATTAAAAAAATCAGGGAAATCAAAGAGGACAATGGTCGGTTTCCAATTAGTTTCAATGAAACCACATCAATACAAAACCGTAGATTTATCAACCTGAATATACACTATTCCACCGGCTTCCAATCTCTTGGTTTAATTTAAGTTATAGGAAGCGTAAATGCAGAAAAAGTAATTCAGATTGTAAAAGAAATCTCAGCGAGTATGATATTTTATTGGATAACGATATGGTAGCTTCAATCACTGATGGTACAAGCATAATGTTGAAGTATGGCCGTTATACTAGCCCATTCCATATTGTTTGCATGGCACATGCTATTCATTTGGTAGTCTGTGATGTTCTGTATAAAAGTTCAGAAATTAGATCAGAAGAACAGACTGACCAAGAAAATGAGCAAACTGAAGAATGTGACTCTGACTATGAAGATGAAAATGAGGATTCTGTTGAAGAACCTACCGAGTACAAGGACAACCAAACAATATTTATTCCTGATCTTCAGAAGATTGTTGTAAGAGTCAGGAAAATGGTCAAAATGTTCCGAAAGTCCCCTGTTCGTAATGATACAAATCTGCAACCACAGACTTTGGAAACCTTTGGTAAAGAGAAGAATCTTTTGCTGGACTGTAAAACCCGATGGAATTCTCTTTTTAAAATGCTGCAACGTTTTTATGAGATGAGGAAAGAAGTTAAAATTACAATGCTTCAACTAGATTATCAATTTGATCTCAATAATCAGGAATTAGACAAGATTAAAAAATTGTGTGATGCGCTTACTCCCCTTGAAGTCACAGTGCAGCCCCAAAAATCCAGCCCCAAAATTGCCTGAAATTTTGGCGATAATTCACAAAGCGACACTAAAAACTGTGTCTTAAAACTCACACCATTCAACTTCACATATGTCTGAATACATTTGCTTAACGGCACACTGATTCCAGTTAGTGCTCGCAGTTCAACGTGCGGGATTTCTATCTCTTCGTAGTATATTAATTTCCCAAAAATCTCCGGGGGTCCGGGGGTCAAATGGTGACAATGGGGGGGGGGGGGCGGGGGATACTAGATCAAGAAACACGAGGGACCGTGGGGGCCTACCGTGACTAATGTGACTAATGTTACCGTGACTAATGTGATGACAGGAGTCGGGGGTCTGCATGCAGAGAACTCTGTAACAATGTATATGCACCATGAAAAACTTCTCTCTTCACCGAAACTTTGGCGGGGGGGGGGGGGGTATTTGCCTACCCTGTCTCACCTCAGTGTTGCGCCGGCTTTCATCAGACTGCCTTTTTCTGCAGTCTCTAGCAAAATGCCCTACCTTATTACAGTAATAGCACTTCATATCTCTCCGGTGGGGAGTCGTTAGCCTTTTATTCAATTCACCCGCTTGTGGTCTATCAACTTTTAGTTTTAGAATATTTATTTCGGACGTTAGTTTTTCTATTATTTGATTATACGACGCTGTCGTCGACTTCAGCAAATCCGAGAATTCTTTAAAATTTTCATTCGAACTAACGGGAACGGCCGCCGTATTCACGGCGTGGGATTGTATTTCCATGCATTCCTCAACGCGTAAGGCACACTCAATGGCTTCCTCTAGATTTCTCGGGTTTTTTAACCTGACCTGCAGTTGTAGAGAAGGTAGCAAGCCATTTACAAATTGAGAGAAAATCAACTGATTTCTAAACTCTTCATTTGGCCGCTCTTCTAGTCCCACCTGCTGCGACATGCACTGGTGTGCCAAACCCTTCACCCGGATTGCATAATCTCGTACATTTTCATTTGGCCTCTGCGCGCATGCCGTGAAGTCAGCCAAGGTATAAGCAAAAGGTTTCTTATTCTGGAAATTTTTCATTACCTCCCTTTTTATCCCCTCGAATGTTTTTGCAGCCTCCGCATACCTAAGACTGTAGTCAAAATATCTTTTCACTTCCGATTCTATTTTAAGAATGGTTATGTGACTTTGTTGCTCAAGGGTCCAAGGGGCCAAAACTGAGATATGAGTTAATGCATCAAAATAACCTACTACATTTCGTTCATTCAAATTGGGTAACGCATTTATCATATGTGAGCTGGGGAATCCCTCTCTTCCCACCTCGGCTTCGTCGTCATTAGACATAATATAAACTACGTTAAGCGCTACTCTCACACAATTATTCAACTAATCCAAAATAATAATATAATAATAGAGAAGAAATTATATATCTATATATAAATACCAACATTTCGTTTCTCCACACCCTGCACTTATTTCTCATTAAAGTTTCTCTTATATTTAGACAACTCGTGCTTGAATCATAGGGAGGGAATACTTTATCTAATGACACTCAGTCACTATTGCGTTTTAACACTCTCTTGGGCCAGCTTCACCAACCAAAACCCACACATGACCATACAAGCAATTTATCAATCATTTTCATATTTAATAACTGAAAATTTCATATTCCTGGTCACGGCACCATTTTTTATATGTCATATCGGAAATTTTGAGGGACTCATATAGTTCGATAACAAAGAAAACATTGCGTTGAGTGGTCCTTCAAATGAAGGAACAGATTTTGTAACCAGTCACTCAAAATAAGCTCACCGATATACAACATATGATTATTAATGTAATCATCTCGGTAGCTCGCAAAAGTCAGGAAACAGGAGGGCTTTTGCGCAGAAGCAGGTATCGGCATGAATCATCTCGGTAGCTCGCAAAAATCAGGAAACGGGAGGGCGTTTTGTGTAGAAGCAGGTATCGGCACGAATCATCTCGGTAGCTCGCAAAAATCAGGAAACAGGAGGGCGTTTCGCGTAGAGGCAGTCATTTGGATGAAACATCTTTGCAGCGCATTGAATCAGGAACAGCTAGGCGTTAAGCAACAGCTCACTAACTTGGCGTAGGCATCATTCGAAAGCTCGCTCTCCCATCCTCTCTCTCTCTCTCTCTCTCTTTCTCTCTCTACCTCTCTTGGACGGTCACTGCCTCTGGATGTCTCTGCCTCTCAAATTCGTCTCTAAATCTCCAAAAATTGTCCAAAATCTTCCCGGAGCTCTCGTGTAGCCCCCTTAAATATGGGCTTAGTGCGAGACAAACTCCCCAAAGGGAGCTATAATCGCATCCGTCTTCACCTTCTGATTCCAGATCAGCCATTCGCCCTCGCCCCTTATCATGACGATTCCACTTAAATTGAGGGTTTGCTCGTTGGCATTTATCGGGCGTTGAACCCAGCAAAATTTCTCGGAACGCTACGTTTCCTAGTAGACGCCTACGTTTCCTAGTAGACGCTTATGTTAGCGTCATGACGCGTAAAAGAAATCATAAAACGACGGCATTTTGTATACCGTGGAGATGCTATACTTATTCAATCAAACATTCCGTAATTCTCTCACTCTTACCCTCAAATCAAGAGGAAATCAGATCCTTTACACATTACCACACATCATATGATAGAGAAGAACAAAATATATAAAAACACTACTCAAAATATACAAATTTAAAAACATTTTCACACTATAACATATAATCCGTTATAAAGGCATTATATAAAAATGCGTTTCCATCCACCATGATCCAAGCACTTATCTATAATGACCGCAATTGTAGAATTGAACTGCTGTTCAACTGCTAAATTCTACACTGTCCAGGGTAACAGCCGACCACCCTCTCTGTAGAGGTAGGTCAGGACACGACGGGCAACATGTGGTCTTGCATTATCTTGTTGAAAGATGACGTCTTCGAGGCCTCGAAGTTAGGGCACAGCCACCAGCGAAAGATCTGAGAAATGTAACACTGGCTGTTTAGATTATCGACGACGCGAACAAGAGGTGTTCGTGCCGTGTACCCAATGGCTGCTCATACCATTACACCAGATGAAGGGCCCGTATGACAATATCGAATGCAAGCAGGCCACGTGCGTTCTCCTCGGTGCCTCCAGACATGAATGCATCAATTCCGATGCTGCACGCAGAACCGGGACTCGTCTGAAAAGACGACGTGGTACCACTCCTGTTTCCAGTTTTGTCGTTGGGCGCACCACTGTGGGCCGCGCTTCCCTATGGTGCATTGTCAAGGGAAGCCGCGATAATGGTCGCCGTGCAGACAGTCGTGCAGCTCCAGACGTCGTCGCACTGTCCCTGCGAATAATTGTCGTGGTGCAAACAAGCCCATATCCTGACTCAAGGTCCGTGATGTGGCTGTACGATCCTGCAAGGCCGTGCTAACAACATGTCTGTCTTCTGAGGCGCTTGTGGCAGGAGGACGTTGAGATCCTGCATAGTGTTCATTATGACCCTCCTGCCCATCGATTCCATATTTTCATTAAAGTCGTTGGATTCCGACCAATGGGAGTAGCAATATCGCGGAACGATAAACCACAATCTCGATAGGCCACGATCCCGCCGCTATGGAATTCCGACACGCGCTGGTAGCCCTTTCTCCTTCTTATACGAGGCATAACACGATCTTCTCACAAACAACCAACATTGAAATGCGATTTCCGAATAAGAAACCCGCTGCGTAACTTCCCTTTTATACAGATTTTGAGGTGCTGTTTCTCCCTCCTGCATCGTTCGATTGAGCTTAAATGCTAATCATTTGCATAACCCAGAATCTTCTTCCTTTCATGCACATTTAACGTTTGTATCATCCTTCCTTCATGGTGTTACAATTTTAATGCCAGCAGTGTAATTTGCAGTATGAAACGTATGTCAGATCAAGTCACAGATTTCCTGAGGATGAATTAAACAATTGGAAATTCAAAATTATTATTTTTATTTGTATTTATGCTGTCAGAAAATAAAACAAAAATTCTAAGTTTGTGAATCTTAATGCGACGCATCCTGCAAAAAATAAAATAAAATAAAATGAATAAAAATTTAAAAAATAAATAAATAATAATAATAATAAAAAATAAATAAATAAAAAATAATTTTAAAAATCCATAATTTATAACAAATTACGAAAGAGGTGTGCTATTTTAAAAATACCAGACGAATATTTGGAGTTTAGAATTGGTAAAATCCTGAAATTTCATCATTTAAAACTTTCAGTGACACTTTTAATTTCCTTTTTATAAATTTAGAGTTTTATAACAAATCCATTTCTATGATATGATGGAAATATTTTAAGCACCAAATGCAGACTGCGATCATTTAGAATAAAAACGGAAATTCCAAATAGACAGTAAGATTATTTCAGTGAAGTTATGAGAAACCATTTGCATTTAGCTTGTGGTGCAACAATAACATTTCAAGTCGATGCCTACAAAGAATGGCGCTCTTAAAAAAATAAGAGAAACATAAGAAAATTACTCTAAAGTGTAAATCTATCGTAAACATTTTAACGATTATGTATGTCCCTATCTATAGTTCACAGACTTTGTAATAAAAACACTGCCCCAGTTTAAACTTATCTGAATTTTTTTTAATTCACGTGCGTTTCTCCACCTTGCAGCCAAAAGAAAAATTGGAGAAAAACTATTAAATTTTCCCTCTTCCTTTTTGAGAAAGATACCGGGTGACCTCGAAGAGAAATACCTCTCCAGGGACCTTAACCCCAGTTGTGACGCCAAGAAACCCCGTTTTTCTTCAATACGATTTTTTTTTAATCGAAAAACACCAGTAGTGTCTTCAGTGGGAAGGAGTTTTCTTTCATCCGGTTCGAAGATGAGAATTCGTTGAGTTACTTTTTTCTTCCTTCACAAAACAGCAGAATAAACTTCATTCTCGTTTAAATCAAGAAAAACCCTTTCAGTTTTCTTTCTTTTTTTTTCCAAGTTTGCAGTTGTGAAAAAGTAATTGAACTATCTTTAGGGTAGTGAGAAAGAAATTTAGTCTTTTTGCTTATTATGAATTCAGAAAATAAAATTGTTTTTCGTCAAAGAACGTGCACAAATACATTATACACTGCTGGCCACTGTAAATGCAACACCCTGAAGGAAACATGCAAATAACATGAAATTTACAACATGCATTAGCGGAGGTGAGATATGCAAATGATTAGAATTTCAGCGCAGACGCACATCACGCGCGCCTGTGGCGCCACTTGAAAGCGCTATTTAAGGCTTGGAGATTTCGACGATTTCAAGTTCGGCAATTGTGTTTTTCTTGTGGTTTTTTTTTTAAAAAACAATCAATTATGCCTCGTCGAAAACAGCGATCATCTTTTGATCAAGTATCCGAGTTCGACAGAGGAAGGATAGTGGCCTACCGAGATTGTGGATTATCTTTCAGGGAAATCGGTAGTCGTGTTGGACGAAACCAAACAACTGTAATGCGGATATGTGATCGTTGGATGCAGGAGGGTACGACGGACCGGCGTGTTCGATCGCATCCACCTCAGCGCACCACTTGACGTGATGACAGGCAAATTGTGCGCATGGCAATGACGGATCGCTCAGTCACATCACGAACCATAACACAGCACATGCAGTCTGTAACGCATCATCCAGTGTCCGCGCGTACCATTCGACGCCGTTTACAGCAGAGTGGTCTATCCGCAAGACGTCCATTGCTTTGTCTACCCTTGACGCAGAACCACAGACGTCACCGCCGCCAATGGTGCGATGACAGAAGGATGTGGACGGCAGAATGGAATGAAATTGTCTTTACTGACGAGTCACGCTTCTGTCTGCAACACCACGATGGTCGCATTCGAGTCTGGAGACACCGTGAATAGGGGATACTGAACAGCTGCGTTATGCACCGCCACACTGGTCCTGCACCGGGTATTATGGTATGGGGCAGTATTGGATATCACTCTCGCACACCTCTAGTACGCATTGCCGGTACTTTAAACAGCCAGCGCTACATCTCCGAGGTGTTGGAGCCAGTTGTCCTTCCTTACCTTCAGGGCTTGCCCACAGCCATATTTCAACAGGATAATGCGTGACCACACGTGGCACGCATTGTCCAACGGTTCTTCGTCAATCGCCAGATTGAATTGCTTCCCTGGCCGCCTCACTCTCCGGATCTTTCGCCGATAAAAAACATGTGGTCCATGGTTGCTCTACGATTGACCTAGATTCCATCCCCAGCTGCCACAGCAGATCAACTTTGGCAACGTGTGGAAGCTGCTTGGTCTGCTGTACCCCAAGAACTCATCCAAAGTCTCTTTGAATCAATGCCGAGGCGTGTGTCAGCGGTGATCTCCAACAATGGCGGCTACTCTGGCTACTGATTTTGGCAGGAACCACACTTCACAGAAGTCTATAAATTTAATCATTTGATTCTTAGTCAACATGTTATCTACAAAATAAATTTTGTTGTGATATCTCTTGTCTTTCTTGATGTTGCAATTTGGGTGGCCAGCAGTGTAGGTTAAATAATCAATTCTACTATTGCTTTTTTTAATTAACGAGTTTTACTTCGTTTATGTGTTACATTTTAGGGTACTTTGAGGGGTAGTTCAAAACTTTGAGTCTAGGTAAACAGCTGATAGCGTTTTAGGGGGCGTTCCTTAATTACGTGGGGCTTTAAGAGGGGGGAGGGATTCGAGTCAAATGCCACCCAGTCTCACGTGGGGGAGAGTCTCTTCAAATATCACGTAATTTTTTTCCGCAAGAAACAGTGTAAAATTGCGAGAAAACTGGGTTATATTAAGTAAAACATGTTTCTACACTAAAATATTGCTAAATTCTACACAATAGTTCCAGTAGTCACTTTTGAGACCACACATGAGTCCCCGAGGACTGAATTAGAATGAATATTCTTTTACGAATTTTAGTAGTTCCTATTTAAGTATTTTATTTTTCGATTTTCTCACTGTGATTCTAGACTACGTTCTTAGTAGTCTTAAATACTAGTCTTAACTAGTCTTAAATAAAAATAATTAAGCAAATTATGTTTTTTTTTAAATAAATCCAACGCAATCAAGCTCAGATTAACGTATTTACACTAAAAATATGCATTTTGAAAAATCTCACGTGAGATTAGGGGGGGGGGGGGGAGGGAGGTGGTCGAGACAAATCTCACGACATCGCACCAGGGGGGAGGGGGTCGAAAAATCGCCAAAATCGCCTCACGTAATTAATGGACGCCCCCTTAGAGCTGTAAACTCTTCCTCGTTTCTCCCATCCCAATGAGGATAGTAAAAATAAAATTACATTTATTGAGTCCTGAGCTTCCTTCTCTTCGGGATTTTCGTAATATGTACTTCGTCTTTGTTAGCTTCCATGATAAAGAACCACACAAAATATAACAAAAACTGTTTTATTGGTAGATTTAACCAAAGTTCTAACACATTTTTGTGCAGTTTAGACTCAAGACGAAATAAAACAACAGTTCCATTTAGCCACCCGGACTAACTACTCACTCTGCTGGTTTAACGACTAGCAAGACAATGTTGAGCTAAGACTCTATCTTCCTACCATCATCCTCAGCTTATATTCAATTTAGAGTCACTGCACTTCTCGAATGAGTGAATAGATATGTTGGAAAGTAATTAAAGAGATAAAAAAGAAATGATTACCCCAGGGGAGAAAAATCGTGCTCTGAAAGGTACACTGTTACTTAATTTAGGAATAAACTCCTTATTAAAGGTACAAAAATTGGATATACAGTTGAACCCTTCAGCGGGCGAACCAATTTTTGGAACACCAGCAGGCGCGCTTGGCACAAAGTGCAACGTCTCTTTCAACCTTGATTATTCCTTTTGTAATAAACTTTTTTTTTAAATTGAAAATAAGGATTCTGAGTTTTATTATAAGATATAAAATGTTGATAATATTGAGATATATTTATAATTAAAAGCCAAAGAATGCAGATAGAATTACCTTATTTCAAAACTGTCCGATTTGTTGAATCTAAGGATATCTTGCGAATGGATTCCTATTATGTCCATAAACCTAAAAAACAATGAGATTGTCCATCTTCGTGATATGCGGGATACCGTGTAATAGCTGCACATTTGATCGATTACATCAACTCCTGCTTTTGTCGTATTGTAACCCAGTATAATCGCTGGTTTACCACGGTTAAATCACGACTAACAAATGAATGGAAAGTAATACATAGATAAGAAAATCCGACCTGCATTAGAAAGGGTGTAGCTATAAATAGAAACTGCTTAGAACATTCAAAACTTATATTTCAAAATAAACCATTCAAATTTACGAAAATGTTGCACTTTATACACGGGCGCACCCGCTGAAGGGTTAAAAGATGGCTGTTGCAAATTGAAATTATAGTATATTGTATTTGTTTTTGGCGTACTAGTAGCGCCACCTGGTTGCTTCGCGGTTCGCGCGAAGCATGTGTATAGTCAGTTGCTGTTGTACTCTTGAACGTGAATAAAGCCTGACGCTTGAATCTCTTGGATAATATTTATTGAACTCTTGGATTAATTTTCTTCTTGGTGAATTTTCATCAAGGTGCCAGAATCCCGCGATCTGGATTTGGGGTACCTTTAGATATTGAAACTTCAAGGTAAGGTATTTAGACTTTTGAAATTTAGTGACTTTTGATTTCGGAATCATCTTGAAATGGAAAAAAATTGATAAGCTGAAAAGCAAACGTTCCACAATTAGGTCTGGAACAACTAAATTAATATCGAAAATCGAATCATATTTACAAGCTGACATAGATGAAAGAATAGCTGATATTTTATCACAAAGTCTTGAACAATTAAACGGAAAAGAAATGTCCTTAAAAGATTTGGATTCCGAAATTGAAAATGCAATTGATGATCCTTTAGAGTTTGAAAAAGAAACAAAACTTTGCGAAGAGTATTTAGAAAAAATAATTAGTATCAAATTTAAAATTAAAAATCGGCTTAAAAAACGTGAAGCTGCCGATGTTTCTAAAGATGCTTCCGTATCTGAAAACACATCTGTTCTTGAAAATTCTTCTGTTGGTAAAATCAAAAGTAATGCACCGGCAATTAAACTACCTAAGCTTCAAATAAAACCTTTTAATGGTGAATAATGGTCGCTTTTAACGGGACCTGCATATAACACAGTAGCCGGATTTACGCTAACAGAAGAAAATTATGTTGCTTGTATTAATTTATTAGAAGATCGATTTGGAAAGCCTAGCGATATCATATCATGTAATTTAAACAAAATACTGAATATCGAAAGTGTTAAACATTCTTCTAATGTTAGAAGTTTAAGAAAACTGTATGATGAACTTGAAATTTGTATAAGAAATTTAGATTCTTGCGGCGTAGGTTCAGCTACGTACGGACATCTCTTGAGTCCGATATTATTAAAGTTATTACCCCATGATTTAGTTCTTGATTATCATAGAAAACGTGATCCTGGAAAGAGTAATGAAATATCAGAGTTGGTAAAATTTATAAAGAAAGAAATTGAATGTAGAGAAGCCGCTCTACGGCATACAGGAATTCATAATACTAAAATCTTAAGTAATAATAACAATGATCGCTATTATTCAAGTCATAAGTCAAATAACTATCGTGTGAAAAATAGTATTCTGTCAGCGGCAGCCTTGAATACTTTTTCTAAAACGTATTCCATTTTTTGTAAATCTACTGAACATAATTCGAAAAATTGTCAATCTGAATCTGATGAAAGAAAACGTTTTAAATTCAGAAAAGAAGGGAGGTGTTATCGGTGTTTTGGAAGGCACCTTTCTTCTCAATGCAGGGTTAAATTGGAACAGTGTCAAAATTGCAATTCAAATGCTCATAATGTGTTATTTTGTACAAAATCGAAAAATCCAGAAAACTTGTTGAGAAAAATTAAAAATGAGCCTCCGATTAATAATGATAATTCTCCACTTGAAAACGAAACTGTAGTAGCTTCATTGTGTGAAAAGAAAGTTAAACAAGATTTAAATAATACTCTTTTACAAACTTGTACTGTTGAACCTTCCGCGAATGGCAAATCAAAAATTATTCGAATACTTTGTGATTCTGTTTCAGAAAAAACATTCTTAGATAGAAACATTGCAGATGCCCTTCACTTACAGCCGATTAGAAAAGAGAGGCTATTAATTTATTCCTTCGGTCAGCGAAATGCTTGGGAAAAAGAGTTTGAAGTTGTGTTGTTGAAGTTATCCAGTCTCATAGATCCCAAACAAAACATCGAAGTAGAAGCTTTAGTAACAGATAACATTACCAGCGCCACATTGCCGTGCTATAATTCACAGGACCCGGATGTAAACAAATTTATTTCAGATCGTACATGTTTACTTGCCGATAGCTGTCGACAGTTGCCGATTCAGCTCTTGTTAGGAGGAAACTCTTTATGGGAAATATTTGTGGGGGAAACTCAGAAAATAAAACCAGGCTTGTTTATTTCCCAAACAATATTCAGCTGCACTGTTCAGGGTCAAGCCGATTTAAGGAGGTCAACATCTGTAGCTTGTAACAGAGTTGCTGTGATGAATGTCTCTCACGATCTGAAAAACTTTTGGGATTTAGAATCTCTGGGAATTGTTGAAACAAATGAGAGCTCTGACGAATGCCGCGTTTTGCAGGATTTTCAAAATAGCTTAAAGTTTACTGAAGGGCGTTATGAAGCACCTTTGTTGTGGAATGAATCAAAAGAAGAATTAGAAAACAATTTTGTGGTCGCAAAAAGGAGATTTTATAACCTAGCAAATAAATTTAATCAAGATAGGCAATTATTTGATAATTACAACTCAGTTATAAAGGAACAATTAAATACAGGAATAATTGAAAAATGTGAGGATTTAGCTCTAGATGATTCATACTATATGCCGCATAGACCTGTGATAAAAACTGATCGGGATACTACAAAATTACGTATTGTTTACGATGCTTCTTCAAAATTAAATGGCCCATCTTTGAATGATTGTTTGTTGCCAGGGCCAAACTTGAATCCTAACATGTTGGATATTATATTAAAATTTCGTGAAAACAAAATAGCTTTCTCTGCGGACATTCAAGGTGCATTTTTGCAAATAAAGGTAAAGAACGAAGACCAGAATTACTTACGCTTTTTATATTTTGACGACTGTGACATTGAGAAAAATATTGTACCCTACAAAATGAAAAGAGTGACATTCGGAGTCACTTGTAGTCCCTTTATATTGGCCGCTACGATCAAACACCATATTAAACAATATAAAGAAAGTAAAGAAGAGTCCGTTGAGATGTTTTATTCATCATTGTATGTTGATGACTTGTTTTATGGAGCTGAAAGTGTGTCAAAAGCATTTAGCTTGTCCTCGGATGCTGTGTTTATTTTAGGTGATGCTGGATTTAATTTGAGAAAACTGAATACTAACTCCAAAGAGTTGAAAAAATTATGGGTTGAAAATGGACTTTGTGATGTTAGTAATGATAGGGAAAATAAGAGTTTTAAGGTGTTAGGTTTGGTATGGAATGTGGTCGAGGATAAATTTCAGTTAGAGGTAGCTAGTTTATTGGACGGTTTAGAAGACTTAAGTGCGTGTAAGAGATCAGTGTTGCATACAGTGGCCAAAATATTCGATCCTGCGGGTTTTGTTTCTCCATTCGTGTTAAGAGTTAAGCATCTTATGCAGGAAATGTGGGAAAGAGGATTAAACTGGGACGATGATTTGCCGGAAGATATGATAGTGAAGTGGAAGGATTGGTGTTCGGAGATACGTCTATTGAAGGAGTTAAGAATTGATAGATATTATTTTTCGGGTTGTATGCATGGAATGAGTTCCAATGCGCAGCTACATGTGTTTTGTGATGCGTCTCCTGTAGCGTACGGTGCGGTTGCTTATTTACGATTCGAGAATGATAGTGGTGAGATATTGACCTCATTTATCATGTCTAAATGTAGAGTTAGTCCTTTGAAAAAGTTAACATTGCCTAGACTTGAACTCATGGGAGCTTTAATTGCTTCACGGATTGTTAGTTATTTGAAGAATATTTTCTCGTTTCAGACTATATTTCTTTGGACTGATTCAAAAATAGTTTTTAGTTGGATAAAAGGGTCTGCTAAGAAATGGAAACCCTTTGTTTGTAACAGGGTAATGGAAATTCAACAGTTTACGAATCCTATAGATTGGAGACATTGTGAGGGTAAGAGTAATCCTGCTGATCTTTTAACTAGAGGTTGTAGTGTTAGAGACTTACAGGGATCTTGGAAATAGTGGCATGGTCCTGAATACTTGTCATTGCCTGAAGATAAGTGGCCTAGAAGTGATTGTGTTGTTACTAAAAAAGAAGTGAATAATGTTGCAGAAGAACAAAAATCAAAACCTGAACTAAGTCTGCATTGTGCTATCGAATACACCACTAACGTGGAATTTATCTTGGATTTGGAAAAGTACAATTCTATTAAAAAAGTTTGTCGTATAACAGCATGAGTAAAAAGATTTATTTCTAACGCTAAAAATAAGAAGGAAGATCGAAAGTTTGATGAGTTATCAGCAGAAGAATTGGAAGAAGCAGAGAAAATGTGGATTCGACAAATCCAAAGAAAATATTATTTTGATGAACTCAAGTGTCTTAAAGAAGGAAAACAAGTCCCTAGGGAATCGAGAATTCTTGACTTGAACCCTATGCTTTCTGATGATGATCTGATAGTAGTAAAAGGACGATTGCAAAAGTCTAATCTGGAGTTTTATACTAAACATCCTATAATAATCCCTTCCAAGGACAGGTTTGCTAAACTATTGATTTGGGACGCACATGAAAAAGTTTTCCACGCCGGAGTGTCGAATAGTATCGTACAGTTACGAGAAAAATTTTGGCTGACGAAAGGTAGACAAGCCATAAAAAATCAACTTAGAAAATGTATTGTGTGTAAAAGACTTAACTCGGTTCCTGGAACACAGATTACTGCCCCTCTTCCTGCTAATCGCATCGAACAAGCACCACCTTTCTCAGTGGTTGGAATGGATTTCGGTGGTCCCTTATATGTCAGGGACAGTGCTGATAAACAATACATTCTACTTTTTACTTGTGCGGTTACGAGATCAGTGCATTTGGAATTAGTTAGAAACTTAACAACAGAAACTTTTCTGTTAGCTTTTTGGCGATTTGTCGCACGACGTGGACTGTGTTCTACAGTATTCTCCGACAATGCACATACCTTTAAACGTGCTGAACTCGAGCTGAAATATTGGTGGTCAACAATCAGTGATCCTAAGGTGAAAGACTTCTATTCTACACATGGAATTACGTGGAACTATATTGTTGAAAAGGCGTCGTGTTGGGGCGGATTTTACGAGAGACTGATCCGTTCTGTAAAAGTTGCCCTAAGAAAAACTCTTGGAAAATCATCGTTGACACGAGAGCAGCTGGAGACTGTCATTACGGAAATTGAAGGTGTATTAAACTCCAGACCACTCACTTATGTTTACACCACTAGTGACGAGCCGATTCCTTTAACTCCGGCTCCTTTTCTTTTAGGTAGAAGAGTTACGAATCTACCAGCAGTAAAATTACATTGTGAAGGTCAGTTCTCTACCAGGAAATTATTAGTTAAAACATTTAATTATAGAGAAAGGTTAATGCAATCATTTTGGAATAGGTGGGAAAAAGATTATTTAGTGAATTTAAGATCTACACATTTGGTAAGTAAAAATAAGATTCGCGAATTTAAAATGGATGATATTGTTTTGATTCATCAAGACCATTTGCCCAGAAACTTTTGGAAACTGGGAAGGATTGTTGATGTATTTCCTGGTAGAGATGGCAAAATAAGATCTTGTAGCATAAAAACAGAAACAGGTGTAGTAAAACGACCTGTACAATTATTATATAATCTTGAGTTAAACGATTAAAGTTAAACTGTATATATGTACATATTTTAAACTAAATTGAATACTGTATATAATGTAAATATTTTCTTCATACATTTATGTTTAAAATATATATATATATATATATATATATATATATATAGAAAATTTTGAGCGTTATGCTTTTATTTACGGACTATGTTGGCTGTTGGAGGTATGTTTAAATTGAAATTTCTCTTTGTATTAATTCATTATAGTTTTCTAGATGATATAATTTGAAGTTACTTGGTTAAATGTGTTTTGTGTATTTTCTTATATTTTATAATTGAATTACTTGATTTCATGTTTAAAATGATTCTTTATGTGATTACTTGATATATGATTATTTGATATCCCTGATTTATGCATGTAAAACTGTTTTAAATGTTTGATGAACCTCCCGTTCATCGGGGGGCAAGATGTTGCAAATTGAAATTATAGTATATTGTATTTGTTTTTGGCGTACTAGTAGCGCCACCTGGTTGCTTCGCGGTTCGCGCGAAGCATGTGTATAGTCAGTTGCTGTTGTACTCTTGAACGTGAATAAAGCCTGACGCTTGAATCTCTTGGATAATATTTATTGAACTCTTGGATTAATTTTCTTCTTGGTGAATTTTCATCAATGGCAGCATAATATCAGTAGGTAAAATAACAAAGGAGAGCAATGAAGAGTTATAGAATTCTATTTTGTTGTATTGATTCTAATTGAACGAATACAAATGAACTCCCTGCTAAATTAAAATAGTTTATTAACCCATACTTACAATCTTTAATGAACTAATTTTGTCAGGGTATGGAACGGACAGTTTTCATTTTGAAATGACGCACAATCATTATCACACTGAAGTACTTTTAACCCTCAGAGGTTTAGAGAGACAAGATACTTGAACCTCCTGTCAAACTTTTCATAAACACCATAGCTCGTGAATTTATATTCATAGACGACAATGCATATTATCACAGAGACCAACGGTAGTGGGTGACTTTTTCTAAAGACAATAAGTCCAGAGCATGGAGAAATCATCAATGTCTCCGGTTATGAATTCGATAGAGAGTATGAAGTGCACTTGGTAATTCTCACCCCCCCCCCCCCATTAATTATAACGCAGCAGCTTTTTCTCAGTTATACATGCAGAAAAAGAAAACCTAACTTGGTTATTCTTTAAAATTTGCATTATTAATGTAGTTTTATAATACCTTAGTTATTTTTTCTTCTAGAACCAATCAGTATGTTATCGTGTTTTGTCTGTTGTGACAGCTGACTAATGAAACATTAATTATATATTTAACATTTGGCCTTCAGTTTATATTCATGCTTATTGTACCGCCTGTGGTATGGAGGAGGTGGGGGGGGGGATATTGGATTACCTTTTGCTAATACTTTGCATGGCACACTGTGTTAGATGCCTTCCATAATTTAAGACGCACAGGTGGAAGAAAAAACCATGTAAACACCTAGAACAAAACGTTAAAAATAAAGAAGAAAGCTTAAATTATGAGCTTGGTTGGGCTCAAACCTTGAAAACTGAGCCCTGAACCCATCTTCAATATATACCACAATCAATACGTAAATTAGCCCCAACTGAATAAAAGTCAGTTTATGAAATGAACGATTAAATTACTCTAACATATTTTTCATAACACTGTTACTTAAGTTAGGAATAGGTTACTTAATTTAGAAATAAGTAATCAGCAAATCTACACATTCAAATATGACTTAACTGTATACTCATCACATGGTAAAATTTCTTTTATTATATAGTGAAAATCTAAAGTATCCCGTAATTTAAAAAAAATGGGCCTTTAGTCATTATTTCCAAATTCAGTATTTTTTCAGAGTGCTAGTTAATGGCTCTGTCTTATGTTTTGACTGAAAAGTTACTTAAAACCGGATCTCCACACGGAGCAACATGTTTCTAAGAAATTCTTCGAAAGAAATTTCAATAAATATCATTTTACAGTTCATGCTTCGTACAAAAAAGTTCTCCCCTCAGCTGATGACAGTTGAGCTGAAGTAAAATCAAAAACAAAAGTTTATAGACTTCACTAGAGGATCTGCTTCTCGAATGCATTCTGGTAATATAAATGGGTTCTTGGCAATTGCCATGAAGACCGCTTTTCAGACAGACAGATTAATTTGTTTAGTCTAGCGCAGTGGTTCCCAACCGGTGGTCCGCGAAAACCTCGGGAGTGGTCCGGCACCACATATAAGAAAGTTGCTAAATAAATGGGGAATTTGAAAGCAATATTCCTTGAACTAGATGGGCCGAATAGATCCAATGATGTTGAATTAAAATTTCTTAAAAGTTTAACATAATTATTTTATTATTGGAATATGATACATAAGAATGCGAGTACATAAATTCTGCATTCCGTTTGCCTGAGGGATATTCTAAACCCTCCATACATCCTGGAAGGTCCCCCCCCCCTCAAGTCAGTGGGGGTGGGGGTGGGGTGGTCCGCACATGGTTCAAATTCTGGTTTAGTGGTTCACAGACTTCTACGGGTTGGGAACAGATTATGTGGAATTGATGAAAATAACAATACATGACAAAGGTTCAAAGTTATAGATTAGTTTCTAAGACAAATTAGGCTGTACTTCCCTATATTATTTTTTCTTGAGATTCTCATTATTTATGGGGTAAAATTCAATAACAACGCTATTAATTAAATCCATCACTAATTACTGGTTTACATTTAAACTGACTAGTTTACATTCATAGTTGTAAGCATATTTCCCATCCAAACATGTACGAAATTCCACAGGGTAATGGGCGAATATGTTATCGAGCAGTGGTGCGCTATAACTTTTTTCGACCTCAACCCACTTTCTTTAAATAAAAAGTCCCTCGACCACCAATGAAAATTTTTTGGTAGAGACGCAATTTAAAAAAAAATATATGAAAATGTCAACAAAAAAATTGAAAAAAGGAAACTGTACATTTTGGGTATATATTTATTTTACATGATAACAATTTTTAAAATGTCTTGCTTACCATCTGCGCTAGTTTTTGGTAAAACTGTTTGACACCTTATTTAACAACGTCGTATCACTTTTTAAATATAAAAAATTTTAAATTTTAAAAATGTAATTTTAGAAAATTTAAAGCATTTTTTCAAAATAAAAGATTCTATATGACGTAGATTTACTTCAAACTATCCGCGACCCCTCTCATTTTTTCCCACACACCTTCCCACCCAGTGGGTCGCGACCCACATTTTCCACACAACTGTTATAAAGTATCATAAATAAGCGACATTTGTTACGTCGACGGTAGTATGATATATGTTTTGTGATAGTTCTTTTAGGTGTTTTGAGTGTTCAAAAGTGATCTTCCTTAAAATATAAAGCTAGACACTAAGCTAACTTGCTAAGATGTCGATTACAGCCATAGATTTTTATACAGTTTGACTACAAGTTATTTATTTCTTGTTGAGCGCTCTTATACACAACGGTGATCACCCCCAAAATTTTTAACGCACGGATAAAATATGCTTCATTAGCACCTTAAAAATTTCCCGCTCTTACAAAAACAACCAAATATTAAAATATATTTTATCATGTACATTAAAATACACCGTACCTTCAAAACGAACCAATTTCATTTCATTTATAATGCTAAGTTATCAGTCTATTAAGTAGTATAACGACATTGCATGCTCAATATCTCCGTGGCCACGTCGTTCGTAAGGCCGATTTATTCTCTACATCGGAGGTTCCCAAACTTTTTCGATTCTCGGTGCCCTTGCTAAATCCAGATTTTCTCATAGCGCAATGCCCTATGTCAAATTCTAACAAGTACGCTTTCCGAATTAGTGAATATATATATATATATATATATATATATATATATATATATATATATATATATATATATATATGTAAGGAAAAACATAAGACTAAAATATAGGGGGGCTTTTGTTAGGGAAAAAAGGGAATTTATAATCAAAAATTATTAACTCACGAAAGTTCGCCATAAAAGGGTTGTTAATAGCAAAAAATAGCAATAGGGGTCGCCACTAGACGGGTGCTGTTCAGAAAAGAGATATTTTTCGGCAGGAGCAAGTTACATAAAGAGTTACATAAGAGAAATGTGGAGAACATTCCATGATGAATCAGCAGAAAGATTGGGCGGGATTTTAACAAAGAAAGCTAGTCAGTCGACGCAGAGATCTGATTGAGAGAAGACGTATGTCTTGATAGAGAACCTGGGTGGAGTGGTTGCATAATTATTTTGGAGCTCTGATAGTAATAATGAAAATAAACGAATTTAAGCGATCTCTGTCATCTCATCTAATCATTCGGTCCACGATTGTCTTTAATTAATAACGAAATGGATACGAAACATGTCATATGGATACGAAACGTGTCATAAGCCGGCAAGAGTGTGCAAGCCTACGTGGGTGAGATTTAAAAAAAATTTCGGTAGCCGACGATCGTCAATTGCAACCACTCGTCTTTCCATCCAGAAGTGTTTCTTTCTCGTGACTGGTTGACAACGTGAGCTCCGATATTGAAATTTCCTTCTTTTCTTTTCAAAAAATAGAAAAATCTAAATGACTGTGGATCACGCTTTGTATGAAACTTTTTCTTTCCATTGGTGAGACGTGGCAATTTGAAAAGTAACTGTGCTTAAAACGGACTGTTTGGGACTTCCGGGCATCAGATCACTGAATTTTGTCACAACTATAATTGGTGAGAAAAAAGATAATAATAATAAACATTTTTTGCGTTCGTTTAAATCAACAAGAAAAGAGAAACATGGATAATACGAAGGTTAAGGAGGAAGAAAAAGACGATGGTGCAGCAGTAAACGATCATAATAATGAAAATAAAGATGAGAAAAAAATGTGAAACAGAATCAAGTGACAGACACGAAAAAAAAGAAGTTCTAACATTAAGAAAATGCAGTGGAAAAACAGCAGAAAAAGGAGAATTGCAGAATATAAAGTTAATGGTCCCGAAGTACGACAATCTGAAATTTAGAAATATTCTGCCTTGGATAACCGGCATTAAAGGAATAAACACCCAAATTCAAGAAAACTGGATCCACCTTATTCAGGCCCCTATACAATTTTAAGTCAACTATTTAATGCAAATTTTGAAATTAACAGACGAAATCAATATACTGGAAAAGCCACCGACGTACATTCAACAAGATTAAGACATTTTAATCCACAAAATGAGTTTAAATTAAAATAAATTTGAGTTCATGCAGCATATCTTGGGAGGAGGGGGAAAATAAGGAAAGTTTTGTACTAATTACAAATAAAATTGAAATTGTGAATTTTGAATGTTAATAATGATAAAACTATGAAAATTAAATTGTATTTCTGAAATTAAGGAAAAACTATAATATGAATTGTATTGATTTTTTATTTGACTTTAACAATTGTATGATATGAGTTAAAATTTAATTAACTGTTGAAAGAACTTTTTCTAAATCTACAAAATCTGAGTATGTTGAAATTTTTATCACTAAGTTTATAATGTTTTGAATTGTTTTATAAGCTGAACTGTATGTGATATTTGCCCAATTATGACCAACCTCAAGCTCAGAGATCTATTTCTTTTGGTTTTATTTCCTTGTGTGTTGTCTAAAAATAATTAAAAAAACTGTCTTGATTTAAACTCTCTACTAGAAAACTGTTTTATGTGATGTTTTGGATCTTCTGAGTCAACCACCGATTATGACAAGTCTAATTCTTTTACCTTTTTTAATTTCCCTCTTTCTCTTCTATACTATCACCCACTTCTACCCACGCGTTGGAAGTCATCCCAATTACCTAATCATTTGTATATAAGTAATTCTACGTGTCAGTCACTTTAAGTGCTGAATTAATCCAAAATAAACAAAATAATGGCCAAAGACAGGCTGTGGACTGACCGCTCCTTTGTCCTCCCTTTCCTTCAGGTTTCTGTTGACTCATGTTTTCCCCATTGGAATTCATGAGTGAACGGATTACCTTTTTCCTCTTGGTTGGCTGGGTGTTAAATCCTTTCCTTTTCCTGGAGTCAGTGAGTGAATACTGATCTCTTTTGAGCCTTTCCCAACCTAGAGTTTCAGTGTCGTGCACTATACGCACCAATTTTTCACTCTAAGTTTTGTTTAGAGTTGTCAGTTGTGGTTAAGACGGTGGGAAATTGTTGAACCTGCTCTCCTCTGACCCAACTAAGCATTTGTTCATTCAACTACACAAACACACACAAACAAAAACATACACCTTGAATTAAACAGAATGTACACAGATGAAGGAGTGGTACACCAGTACCAGATGTGAATTGTACTACATAATGAATCTGTCATTAGGAAAATTTAATGTGGCAAATTGTAACTGAAAATTATGTCTAAATGAAAATTGTAAATTAAATTATGAAGAAGTGTTGAATTTCATGTAAGTAAATTTTAAAATGTTGGAAAAGTTCTATAAGATAAATGAAATTGATGAAGCTTAAAATATGATGTGTTATAAATTGGATCCTATGAGAAAAGTCGAATTTGTTATAGTGTCAAATATTAATGTTTTTGCCTATGAGTCTTTGCAGAGACAAGGTAGCTAACAAGATGGAGGCCTCCTGGGAAACGTGGCGCCACAATATCTATTTTTCAGTACTTTTGTATTATTTCCTTTTTTTAATGATATTTTATTAATATTTTTGAATTTATATGTGAAATGTTTTCTGGAACTGTCCAAAAAGCTGGAGTAAGAATGCTATTGATGAAGAATTAAGAATTTTGTAACTAGTCAAAGAACTATAGAACTCCAGGTTGCCAATACTAGGCATGGACTTGATAAAATTCAAGCATGTGAACATTTGTGTAACTCTAATTGTGGCAGTCCAATTCTTACTACTTAAAATTGTTGTGAATTGATTTTAAAAAAAAAAGAGGGTACTATTGTTAACTATTGAATACTTAATTTTCACGTGTCAAGGTAATGATAACGTAAATTTAGTGATTTAATTTTGTTTTGATAAGTGCTTTAAATTCTTTTTGACTTTTGTATATAATGTTGTGAACTTTATTATAATGATTAATAATGTGATATATTAGTTTCTGTCTCGACTGGAGACAGCTGTAAGTTGTATATTTCATCTAGAGTTCCTTCATGGTTGTGTATAATAATAGTTTAATTTAGAGATAGTTAGAAAACCAATTTAGGAATAAGAAAAGATAAATTAAGTTAGGAATAGTTTTCATTTAGGTTTTCACTTAATTTTGTTGATTAGGGACTGCAGCCCTGATCAGCATCCTTTTCAAGTAACTGTCAGTTGAGTTTGAATTAAATTTAAGTTTTCTCTTCTGGAGACTTGCTGCACTGAACTGGCCATTCTTGTGTGCACGCCTTCAGAGGACGGGGGGGGGGATCTTGTAAGGAAAAACATAAAACTAAAATATAGGGGGGCTTTTGTTAGGGAAAAAAGGGGAATTTATAATCAAAAATTATTAACTCACGAAAGTTCGCCATAAAAGAAGAAGGGTTGTTAATAGCAAAAAATAGCAATAGGGATCGCCACTAGACGGGTGCTGTTCAGAAAAGAGATATTTTTCGGCAGGAGCGAGTTACATAAGAGAAATGTGGAGAACATTCCATGATGAATCAGCAGAAAGATTGGGCGGGATTTTAACAAAGAAAGCTAGTCAGTCGGCACAGAGACCTGATTGAGAGAAGACGTTATGTCTTGATAGAGAACCTGGGTGGAGTGGTTGCATAATTATGTTGGAGCTCTGATAGTAATAATGAAAATAAACGAATTTAAGCGATCTCTGTCATCTCATCTAATCATTTGGTCCACGATTGTCTTTAATTAATAATGAAATGGATACGAAACATGTCATATGGATACGAAACGTGTCATATATATATATATATATATATATATATATATATATATATATATATATATATATATATATATATATATATATATATATATATATATATATATATATATATATATATATATATTAAAATTAGGGTTAAGTAAAATAAATAAAAACAATTATTTAAGACCACAAAAATAAAGTAATTGAACAAATTCGACTGATTATAATTAGTGATGCGACTGCTGATCACTGCACATTTTCTCAAATCTTGGAATCAAACTGGACACAGGCACCCAAAAACCGATACATTTTTAAAAAGAAATACATGAAAAACTTGACTTAACCACAACAATATTCAGTTGACGCATTCTCCAAAGGCTAATTCAACACTAAGACCAGCCGGAACCGATAGCTATTTATATACAAACACAAAGTAATAGGTACCGAGAATGTTCTAAAAACTTAATTAGAGCACCATCTACTAACCATTTGTAAAGACTTCTGCAAACAATGTTTCACTAAGTGAGTAACTAATTTGCAGCAGGTTCGCTTGATATCGAGTCCTATCACACCGAATTGAAAATGGAATTAAAATTATGAAATGTTTGTAGTATTTCGCGGCGCACACTTTGAGAACCACTGCTCGACGGTGACGAAGATGGTGGGTTCGATGCCTGCCCATCTCAGAGTTCATTTTTAAGGAGTTTGAAAAATGGGTGGGTGCAAGAGTTGAGCTCGTTTACTGTTCACAAAAGTCTCTTTTTTAAAAGTTTTTCTTGATTCGAGCTGTCTTATCGAATAGAAAATTTTCATGAATCAACTGTCTGTACAATTTCTTAATTATTTCTCTGCATTATTATTCGAAGTAGCTTTTCTTTAAATTTAGGTCTATTCTTAAAACTAAAAGTTCCTTTTGCATAAAACGGTATTCATAGAAATGATCTCACTCATTCCCATGTAAGTAAATATGTTTGATACATCTCACTTTGGTCTACGTTGCTCATTATTTTAAGAGCAATGATATAATTAGTATATTAATGGTTAAGAGAATTTTTTTTTCTTGATAGAAAATCGTGTTTTAATCTATTATAATTGTGTTTTGATATATATCGTTAATGGGTTTCCGATTTCGAAATTTCATTATGGTTTTATGCATGTATATAATTTTTTTTCTTTTCTATGTGTCTGCTATAAAATTTCTATTGAGATTTTAAGATTTATGTGTTCGTAGTTAGGATGCAATCAGAGTATCTTGATATTTATTTTCTATGATTAAAATTTATTTTGTGCATGCTTAAGGTAAAAAAAAAATGGTTAAGAAGGATATTTTTTTTAGACGTTTGAATTTCCTTTATTGTTTTAATGTATTTAGTGTATTATAGCGACGCCCGTAGGCGCAATAATTTCATCCCAATTAAGGGAAAGGCGATAAATAATGCACGATTTGAACTGTTTAGTGGGCAAATTGGTCACTTTCTAAAGAATTGTGCTCTCATAAGAGGGGGCGAAGAATAGCATATTGCCCTTCGAAGAGAGGGGGGTGCAGTTGCGGTTTTTCTTCCTTTTCAAGTTTCCCCGCGTTCCGTTGTGGGCCGGGAGAGAAGCGGAAAATTTTTCACAGTAGCTAAGAAATACAGCTATAGTGATAGAGCGAAACAGAGTTTCGAAGCGTATGACTGTGTACTATGTTTACTTGTTGTTCCTCGACGGGGGGGGGGGGGGGGGTCAAACGCCAAAAGCGCTCAGAACGCGTTCCTAAATAGAAGCGAACGTATCTCTTTTGGTTTTAATTTATTTTTTTTTTATTATTTATGTATTTATTTTTATTGCGTTTTCTGTATTTAAAACTCATTTTCTATGTCTGTTATTAATGAGTGAATTTGACATAATAATGAATAGGAATGGGGAATAATGAATGAATTGCGATTTTCTGAAAATTGTCTCCTAAAAGAGGAGAACAGATGAAATTCACAATCGCTTCACTTACAGTTAAACTCTCTGGTTCGTAAACTGAGAAAACGACATTGATCGTTGCGAACAAACAACGGAGAACAGTGAAGAATGGAATCTATATATATAAAACGCGTAGGTATGCGGCACAAAAATCGGCGATATTTCTACATTCCGAATGGCAACGGCTGCAACTACCAGATGTAAACATTAGCGGCTGATCGTGTGAGTGTAGAGGTTTGAAGATAGCACGTAATTTGGTACAATTTAATTGCTGTATTTTACACGTGAATAATTTTAATTTATTCACGAGATAATTTATTCTTTTGTTGCATCGGTTTTTCTAAATGTATGTAAGAAGACAAACTTTTGACAGAATATATTTAGACCTATGAAATCCAGTGTTTAGTCATGGACAGTTGTATGTAGGTTATCTAGAGTCCGTTCTTTTGATTCTGTCACTGTAGTATCTCCTATTTCTAAAATACTCAACTGTGTATATCAAGAAATTTGAGAAATATCATAGTAAAATATTAATAGTTGCATTACAATATCTTAATAGTAAGTAAGAGTTAATTGTCTACAGTTTTTTAGTAGTACTTGCTGAATTTTTTATTTGGTATGATTAAGTGTAGATATCGGAATTGTGAACAATAGTACATATAGAGAGTGATGTAATCCACACTATATTTTAGTAGTTGCTGAATTTTTACTCCATTTTACACGCGAAAAAAATTTGTCTCCAACAATTTCTTATTTCATGTAATGATAAAGTGTAGATATCTTAATTTTGAAAATATTACATACAGAGAGGAATGTAATTTTTAAAATCTTTGTTTTTGGGTTTCTCAGTCTTATCTTTAACTCTTCTGAAGTAATGGAAATTCATATTTTTTTAATCACGATGTTTTAGAATCATCCTTATAGAGAATTTTGAAATGATTATAAATATTTTTGGCTGAGATCGCACTACCCCTTAGAAACGTATATTTATGATGACAGGTAATAGTAACATTCCTTGCATACGTTTCTTTCAGTTGAGTTGTTTTGCGAAAGAAAATATAAAACTAAAAGCGACCATGCTGGTCGCGCAGCCGCTAGTTTTTTTTTAATTTCCCACGCGAGAACCGCGATATTCAGAAATTCGTTCTTATGGATGGAGATGCTTAGCGTTATTATTTATTTTTTTTTTTACATTTTTTTTCTTGTTCTTACATACGTTTCTTTCTTTTGCTATTTATTAATTATATATGTTTATTATTATTATTGTTTGATTTCAAAGTGTTATTAATTAATTTCTTTTTGTAAATACTTAATGCATTTTAAATTAGACGATTGTCTGTAGTTTCCTAGCTTTAACTTTAATCGAAGGTCATTTGTCATGTCAATAAGAGAGTTATAACACATAATTTTTTTTTCTTCTCTCTCGTAATAATTTTCCCTATCATTATATCAGGGTTTTCCGTTAATTTTTTTGTAGGAAATCGAAAATATACAATTTTTTTCCTCCTTCCTTTTGATTTTATTACTCATCTCATGTTTTATAAATTTAGTTTGCATTTTTGTTTAACTCTAAAATATGTTACAAATCATAAACTAAATAAATTTTAAAATTTTGAATGTAACTTCTAATGTATCTTGTTTTGGCGGACTGATCACCTGTCATTGTTGTTGTACATGTAGTTTTGCGTTCAATTTTTTTTTTTATTATAAATAATTTTTTTTTCTAACACAGTACATGAATGCATAAACAGGCATTTTACAGAAATGTGTATAATAATAGTAGTATTATTAATAATGATAATTATGAGGTGTTACAATATCATTAGATATTTGGTTGGTTATACAAAGGTATGCCATAATAGATATTCATTTAGATAATTAATCATTTTTTTCCCTAATTCTTTATGAATATAAGTGAAGTTTTTTTTATATTTTACATTATAAGAGAATCATGTCTTAATTTAATGACTTACAATTATTAAATATACAGTTATTTTAATTTTACCCTTTTATATGATTAAGATTTATTTATGTACTGTCAATTCAACACGAATGGTAAGATAGACTTTACCCTATAGCTCAATGTTGTTTACTTTGGTGCTTTCCTACGCACCACAATTTTTCTTCGACTATTAAGTTGCTGTTTACAGCTCTCATCATGAAGTCACATGAGTGATGTTGCTCTCGTCGCACGAGAACATTAAAAATCTCCACATTGTGGCCGAGTTTTAAGGCCAGCAGTATCGTGTACGAGTTATTCATGGATTCACCGGGCGAGCGGTTCATGCCACGGAGAGTGAGATTGATTGCAGTCTCCTACGTTTTACGACGATTTATAGATTTTGCTGAATGTGCGACAGTGTTTGTTTTCATCGGACGTGCATCTTGTTCACCTTCATACATGCCTGTAGTGATCGACAGCGGCGCTCGTTTCTCATCGGCTGTGCGCTTGCAGATAGTGCACGAAATTAACTTTCCTGTGAGCCAGTTGAAATAGCGGTCTTTTCAAGCCTCACCATGTCGTCGAGCTCCAGTAGATTCTACATACAGTTCTTCGATGTCCACTACGAGGTTCAACTACGTAGTTCCAGTGGTCAGCACTTACTACGTTGTCGCTGGTGCTGCATGGAGTGTGATCCTGTACTCGGTGATGATGACAAAGTTTTTTTTTTCAAGAACAATTTCAAGAACCTTATATTTCATAGAACATTTTTTCCTTCCAGTGAAACCTACGCTTCATACAAGTTTCCCAGAAATAATTACCTGATGTTGTTTATCCCGTTAAATATATGCTTAGGACATTAGTTATTTTAAATCCGTTTTTCTATTTTAAATCAGTTATTCTTATTTATAACTCAGTATTTTGTGTTTCATTTTTTTTTCTTTAAGCAGCTCATATATATTATGATTAGGCTAATTTTTATACTTAATTTTTTTTTGTGTCTTTCTCAAGCCCAAGAGTTTGTAGTGATAACCTATCTTATTTAATTTATAAATGCATTTCATTTACTGTGTAATAGATGGCACCACCATTCAATGTCATTTCATGTTGCACGACACCGATAGGTGGCGTGGCAGTATTGTCTCGAAATATTCTCGATGCTTGCGAACACTTCGCTCGCTGATCTGTAACCGGTAGGTGATGAAGGAGATTAAATAAAGTTATTTGTTAAGTTTAATATCTGCTTCCATCCGTTTCACCCAGGCATCCAACGTTATAACAATGGTGACCCGGAAGTACGCACGAATAAAATAACGTACGCCTGGACTTATTTTTGCCTGTATCGAAGGACTTATTTTTTCGCTGACCACGTGCTCACCAATCATCAAATATGACGCAAGAAGTAGGAGCAGTAAAAATACCGGCCTACCATTTCGACGATCCTTCACTGTGGTTCCTGATGTGCGAAGCTACGTTCGAATTAGGCACTCCGAAAGCTATATCGGAAAGTAAGACCAAATTCAATTACATTGCATCTAACTTACCACCGGAAGCAGCTACCGTGGTACGGGACATTATCGCCAACCCTGACAAGACCGACCCTTACGGTGTGTTGAAAAGGGAGCTGATAAAAAGAAGCGGCGAGTCATCCCATCAAGAAATCCGGAAACTTCTCGTCGGCGAGCAGCTGGGAGATCGCAGACCTACCGATCTACTCCGCGTCATGCGGCGGCGTGCCGAATCGTACAACGTGCCGGAGGAATTAATGATGGAACTATTTTTACAACATTTGCCGACGCCCGTAGAGTCGATCCTCGCAGCAGTAACGCCGTTAAGCCTAGAAAAGGCAGCGGACATCGCTGACAGAGTGATGGAAGTGACGCCTATGCCGGTAAGTGCTTGTTCTGTTTCCTCAGCTCATTCCATTGAAGATCGCTTGCTTGCGGAAATTAAAAGAATAAATACGCGGATAGATGAAATTTCGCTGCGTAGAGGTCGCAGCCCTCATCGAAACCGTGCGCCGCGTGATCGTAGCAAATCTCGATCTAAAACTTTCACTAACTGTTGGTATCACCATAAGTTTGGCCAAAATGCCAAGAAATGCGTTGCCCCATGCAATTATGAAAAAAAAACGACGACGGCCGGGTGTAGAGGCGACTACCACCTTGCCATTAAACTCTCGTCGCCTGTTCGTGCGCGATCGGCGTACCAATGCAAATTTTTTGATCGATACAGGAAGTGATGTTTCCATCATTTATGCTTCAAAATTACAAAAAAGAAACGCTTTACAAATGACACTTTCGGCAGCTAACACCTCGCCAATCCAAGTCTATACAACCCAAACCCTTTCTTTAGATATTGGTCTTAGGAAAATTTTCAAATAGACATTTTTAGTGGGGAATGTATCCAAACCAATAATTGGTGCTGATTTTCTGTATAGTTTTAATCTAAAGCCTAACTTAACCTCCAAAAATTTAATTGACTGCCGCCAAAAATTTAATTAACAGTGCGATTCATTCGATTAAAACTGTATCAGGCGATAGTGTTTATCATAAATTATTATTGGATTTCCCCGAAATCACTACACCTCCTCGTCCAGACCAAGAAGTTGAACATTCGGTTGTTCATTATATACAAACAACTGGTCCTTCTGTAACAGCAAAAGCACGCCGTCTCGCACCTGACCGTCTGCGCATTGCTAAGGCCGAAATTCAAAACATGATCGAACTAGGTCACATGCGTCCTTCTAAAAGCAATTTCGCATCACCTTTGCACATGGTGCCAAAGAAAGACAGCGCTGAATGGAGACCAGTTGGGGATTACCGAGCACTTAATGCTCAGACAATTAAAGACAACTATTCAATCCCAAACATTTTGGATTTTACATCTAACTTACATGGTGCAAAAATATTTTCACATAGAGATCTGATTAAGGCATATCACCAAATTCCAATAAACTCAGAAGATATCCATAAAAGTGCCATAATAACACCTTTTGGATTATTTGAGAGTACTCGAATGCAATTTGGCCTCTGCAATGCTGCAGCAACGTTTCAAAGGTTCATTGATGAGGTAACTCGTGGACTTCATTTTGTTTATGCCTTTGTTGACGACATTTTAGTCGCTTCAAAATCTCCAGAGGAGCATATCGAGTATCTCCGCATTTTATTTGAGCGATTACAAAAATATGGGCTTAGTTTAAAACCATCTAAATGTATTTTTGGAGTTTCATAAATTCAATTTTTAGGCTATAAAGTTTCTGAATTTGGCATTGAACCCTTAACAGATAGAGTGGATTACATTTTAAAAATTCCGAAACCAAACACATTAACACAATTGAGACGATTTTTAGGACTTCTAAATTTCTATCGACGGTTTATACAAAAAGCAGCACACATTTTAGCACCTTTAAATAAACTGTTAGAGGGAATTAAAAATAAAAAGAAATCTAAAAGACCCACTCGCAACAATCACCAGGATACACTTCAATGGAATGAGGAGGCTGAACAAGCATTTAATGATGCAAAAAAGTGCTTTAGCAGAAGCAACCCTACTTCACCATCCTATTCCAGGTGCAAAGTTAAGTGTATGGGTTGATGCCAGCGATTTTGCTGTTGGCGGTTCTTTTGTGCAAGTGCATGAAAACAGATGGGAACCAATTGCATTTATGTCTGTAAAGCTTTCAAAAAGTCAGCAGAAATTCTCTACTTATGACCGAGAACTGTTGGCAATATACACAGCTGTAAAGCGATTTCAACATATGCTAGAAGGTCGCAGCTTCACAATATATACTGACCAAAAGCCTCTCATCTATGCATTTAAACAGAAACCTGATAAATGCAGCCCTCGTCAGTAGCGTCATCTTGACTATATATCTCAATTCAACACTGACATTCGCCACACCAGTGGAATCAACAATACTGTAGCTGATACTCTATCTAGAGTAGAAATCAGTCCTATCTCCAATTCATTTTTCCTAGATTTCAATGCTTTCGCAGATGCCCAAAGAGTTGATCCTGAATTGAAAAAGTTGCAGACTGAAAATTGTACTTCTTTACAATTTAAATACATTCCCAGTCCAGTGACAAATACCAAACTTCTATGTGATGTCTCTACAGATGTACCTAGACCATTTGTACCAGAAAATTTTCGCAGAACTCTTTTCGAAAACTTTCATAACCTTGCGCATCCAGGTGTAGCAGCAACCACACAACTAATTTCATCCAGGTATGTTTGACCTCAGATGAAGAAACATCTTAAGGAATGGGTGAAAAGCTGCATTGCATGCCAGCGATCTAAAGTGATCAGGCACACGAAGACACCTCTAGGCACCTTCGCATCACCTGATGCCAGATTTTCTCACATCCACATCGATTTGATAGGTCCCTTACCTCCATCAGAAGGGCAGACCTACTGTCTGACAATCATCGATAGATTTACAAGATGGTCTGAGGTAGTGCCTATTGCTGATATTACTGCAGAAACTGTATGTCGTGCTCTGTTCAGTGGTTGGATCTGTCGTTTTGGATGTCCTTCCACCATAACAACAGACCAAGGTCGACAATTTGAATCCCTTCAGTTTCGAGAGTTGACAAATATGCTTGGCACGACCAGAATCAGAACAACTGCCTTTCATCCCCAGTCCAATGGTTTAGTGGAACGTTTCCACCGTGTCCTAAAGAGTGCTCTAAAGGCTCATGAAAATCCTAGATCGACTGAATGTTTACCTGCCATCTTACTTGGACTTAGAGCTGCTGTGAAAACAGATATAAATGCATCCAGCGCTGACTTAGTGTATGGTGTTTCACTCAAACTTCCAGCACACTTGTGTACAGAATCTTCACTGACTAAAATTTCACAAAACAATTTCATCCAACAATTTCGGGAAAGAATGAATCACATCAAACCCATCCCTACATCCCATCATGTGAAATCCAAGGTTTTTGTGCACCCAGAATTAAACACTTGTTCTCATGTATTTCTTAGAGTGGATAAAGTCAGTCCACTCTTGTCACAACCCTACACTCGTCCTCATGCAGTACTTTCTCGAGAGTAATTAGCATCACCATATACTTAAATGGGAAGAAAAGTTGTGTCTCACTTGATAGAGTCAAGCCAGCTTTTTATTTAATGACTTACCTGAGACTGATTACCCTGAAACTCAACCAAAAGAAAAGAAATCACCAAAAAATCCTGAGATTTTAAAAACTCAACTAACTAAATCTGGTAGATGTGTAAAATTTGGTAAGAGGTTAATAACAGAAATTGGTTAAAACATTTTGTATATATTCTTAAAATTGCATCATATGTATTACATTAAAATTTTGACAGGTATATACATATTCATATTTTGTAAAGTAAATTATTTCTCTTTAACCTTTGCAGCATATTGTATTCAGGGACGTACAGAGGCTGTTCACACATTTTTTAGACGATGTATATTGTATTCACAAAACTAAATTACATAAAATTCTTGTGTTTTAAATGTTCTATTTGACATCCCTTATTCTGAACTATCTTTCGACACCACAATTTCCAGGATAATAATGCCTTTTGAAGTGTCAGAAGAGGTATTCTATCCCATTCCTCCTGAACAGCTTTCCAGAGTCCTGTAAGGGTTTGGGGACGACGTTTGGATAATGCAGATTTTAAAAGTCCGAAAGCACAAAAATCCATAGGTGATACATCGGGAGATTTAGTAGGGATATCAGTGAAGGGTATGGCCTTGATACCAGTTTTTTGTTCCATTTCTTTTAGGAAATTTACAGTGGATTTTGATGTGTGACTGCTACCTTTGTCCTGATGGAGTCTCACAGATTGATGGCACTGTGGGTAAAGCGAAGGTATTTCATTCAGAAAAATTGGCGATAAAATATATTCCTGATAGTATTTGGAGTTAATCTTGACATTTTTTCCACTCTCTTTATTTTTAACTTGCCATTATAAGAAAAACCAGCAACAGTCATGAATCCCTTAGAAAAATTTTCTTTCGATTCTTTGAACCATGTACTTAAATTTTTTTCTCCCCTTTTATGATAATAAATGGCTCTTTTTTTGTTGCAATCATTTAAATACACCCATGATTCATCTATTGCGACAATTGTTTTCCATTTTTCTTTGGATAAGTGCTTCTCATATAGAATTCTGCAGCGTGTCCTGCGTTCAACGATATGATTTGGAAGAAGACGATGCTCATTGCGTTTTTTCGCTTTCTTAAGATTTAAATCAACGTTTATCATTTTGTTTACAGTGGACACCGAGCATTTTAATGATTTTGCAACTGTCCTTTGACTAGGGGGATTTTCTTTTAACATTAAACAAAGTACCTTTGCAATAGTCGAAGATGTCCGTTTTTCCGTTGGATACTTGTATGGAATTTTTGTCCCACTTGAGGCTCCAATTTGACGTTTTTTTTTCTTTCTTGTTGACGATATTACCTATCGACGCTTTAGATATCACAAAACCATGACTCTCACATCGTTTTTGGATAACGGAGTATGCATATTTCTCGTCGGAAAGAGCATAAATGTAGCCTTCGAACCACTGCTTTGTTAAAAACGCCATTTTGAATAAAAACAAAACTTTCAAGACGCAGACGATAATTTTGACTTTTAAAAACATAGTACAATTGAAATTATTTCTTTTGCAGGAAACGATTTTTTATTCCCGTTTACCAAAATCGTCTAAAAAATGTGCGAACAGCCTTTGTATATTCATTATGGTATTAACAAGTGAAATGTGTATTACATTCAGATATTAACTAGACTGTTTTCTTTATATATTAATTAAATATGTCAGATTTATATGCCATATACATATAAGTTAGAATCGCGGTTAGTTAAAAGGCCCCATAATAAAAGAGTATTGGACGAGGGTCAGTCGAAAAAAAGCCCCTTAGAATAAGGATTATATTGAAAGGAAATTACGCAACGGCACCAGTATTGTCGGGTCATGGTAAGGAAAAAAGTTATAAAACTGACCAGGTGTTAGAAAATAAAATATAAGAAAAATGTAGGAAGGAAAAGGGGGGAAATGTGAAAGATAAGTATAGGTCCAATGAGAAGTGTGAATTTAATAAAAGGGAAATACACTGAAGTGCCACTGAATTAGGGATAGCAAAGCCTATGCAAATTGTGTAGCGCTGCGCATCATGTATGCGCAAGTGAGGGCGCTGTGGTAACTGCATATATAGCGCGTACTGTGGTCGTTCAGAATTAGTTGTTCGAATTGCCAGTATGGGTAAACTGCCCGATTTATACGCCTTCGACCGCGGACAAATCGTAGGTGCGCGACGCATGGGCCATTCAATTTCCGAAATCGTCAGACAGCTAGGATTTTCAAGGTCGACAGTGTCAAGAGTATACCAAGAATACATGGATGGTGGAAAAAAAACTAGCGATCGGACAAACTGCAAAGGACAATTAGCCTTGACAGTGCGTGGTGAGAGACGGCTGAGGCGTATTGTACGTAGCCAGCGAAGCCAAACATTAGTTCAAATTACCACCCAGTTTAATGACGGTGCCAGTCGTACAGTCAGTAAACGGACTGTGCAACGCTCGCTTCACCGTACGGGTTTCGGGAGCCGTCGACCTACGAGAGTACCATTGCTCTATACTCGCCATCGGGCTGCACGTCTTGCCTGGGCAAGAGAGCACAGAGACTGGAATGTAGAGGACTGGAAACGAGTAGCATGGAGTGATGAGTCTCGATTCCGACTACTTAACGCCGACGGGAGGCTGAGAATATGGCGTCAGGCTCATGAAGCCATGGATCCTGCATGCCTGGCTGGAACTGTACAAGAGCATGATGGCTCAATCATGGTCTGGGGTGTTTTTTCGTGGCATAGTTTGGGATCTTTGGTGCGTGTACCAACCTCCCTCAATGCAATTCGGTACGTAGAGTTGCTGGGTGATCACCTCCATCCGTTTATGCTGTTCTGTTATCCGCACGGTAATGGAGTTTTCCAGCAAGACAACTGTACCTCTCACAAGTCCCGGTTGGCTACTGGCTGGTTGGATGAGCATTCCTCTGACTTCTCTGTCATGAATTGGCCACCTAGAAGCCCAGACTTAAATCCTATTGAGCATCTTTGGGATGTTTTGGAACAAGGCGTGAAAGGCCAACACACAGCACCAAATAACCTTACTGAATTATGGACAGCTTTAGCCAATATTTGGCAAGCCATTCCCGTGGAACGTTTCCAGAAACTTGTTGAATCTATGCCTCGTCCTGTGGCAGCCGTTATCAAGGCCAGAGGAGGCCCAACAAGTTACTAGGTAGGTATCCCTAATTCAGTGGCACTTCAGTGTATTATAGCCACTAGAAAAAGGTTTTAAGACGTAGGTGGAGTTTATATGGAGAAGAAAATATTATGATTGGAAGGTAGAAACATATATGCAAAAAGTTGAGATGAATATTAAGAGGTAGAAATGAGATTTTTAGATATAGACGGAGTTCAGAGATTTGGGAGAGAGAGAGAGAGGTGTTCAGAGGGCGAATAGCCTACGGGGTTTCCCTGTGGTGAGACTTTCGAGTCCACACTGCAACTATATTGAAGCCGCGATGTCATCGGAGCTAAGCCGAATTCGGGGTAAGTCAGTCTTTACTTTTCGGTTGAAGGACAGTACAGAAGTATTTTTTTATTTAAAATTAAATTAAATATCCCTTAAATGATACATACCTTTCTATGTTAATCCAGTGAGGACCCAACTTGTTATTTGAAAAAATATTAATCATTTTAGCACATTATTAATTATTCATGTAGTTATGAGAAGAATAATCATTTTAATACTGTATAATTTAACTGTTTATTTGTGTAATAAATATTTGTTGTTAATTTGTAAATATTGGTCCTCATCATTTATAAAACATTTAAGCTGTGTCTATCTTTTCTACAGTGTTTACATGCTGGGTTAAAAGCGAACCTGGGTAATCAGTAAACGAACCCTGTTAATATTTTAACTTTAATATTTTAAAACCTTTAATCGGCAAAAATTTCCACCCAGCACTTATACCTCATGTGATAGTATAATGTAACTCTTGCCATATGAACAACAGAAAAAGACAAGTGAAATTCAAAAGAAACAATTAATAACCTGTACATAGTAGCTCTATGGCATCAAATAAGTATTACTATGCCACAAGCTCCATCGGTGTACAGTACCCCTAAACAAAATGTACTCGCTCTCTGTTGATCGATGGGTGTTTATGTTCGAGAACATGACACTTTTTTTGGTGTTATCCCCTCCAGCCCTTCAACTATAGTCCCTTACAGAAATTTTAACAAGTTTAATTTCTAACTATGTTTAAAAAAAATCTTATTCCATGACGAGCTGTATAAAGGACATAAACAAATACATAGTTTTAAGCTATACATTTGATTTCATGTTAAAGATATACATAACTTGCCGCCTTGAAAAATCAAGCATTTTAACCCTGAAAGTCATAATAGTTAGGATTCAATATGAAATATAGACCTACATATGACAGCAAATTTATCTTTAAATATTTTGTAATTTTTTTTTAATCGTTAATGCACATTTACATATTTTTCACCAGCTATCCATACTAAATAAATGCCCTGAATAACAATTCAGAGAAAAATTCAGAAAATGCCTTTTTACGAGAGCAGTGAAGAAGGGCATATTTTTCATAAAAATAACGAACAATTGGTAAAAGTTGACAAGTATGAATATGATATATGCTTGTGGTTTGGTTTAGAGTGCTACAGTCAATTTTGGTACATGATATATTTATGCTTGTGTGTGAATAACACCTCACTAGTTTTAAATTCAAGAATATAAGTCCATATATTCATAATAATTCTAACAATATGTCATATTTTAATGCCAAAATAATGTCTCCGGTAGAGGTTTACCCCCCTATAACCTACAGATCACTAGGAAATGTACAAACTTTTAGACTGACAAGCCAGGTCTGTATCAGGAAGTTATTGATTTCAAAATTTTTACACTAAAAAAAAAAAATATTTGTTTCTAAAAGCAATTATTTCTTTAAAGTAACATTATGCACTAACTTAACAAGAAAAATTACTCTTGAAATTCTAAGTCATGTACCTCTGCAGAAAAACTTATCACTCACAAACTAAATTTAGATATCCTTTGAGAGTTGGACAGACACTGAAACTGTTTTAAAATGGAAATGAATGTCACTAAATATATTTTTATTATTTTTGATTTTAGGCCTTGTTTTGAACCCCAGCTATGGCATGGATGTTTTTGTACTGTGCCCTAATAAGAAGATATGTTAGCCAATCATTATAAAGAAGGCAATAAAGCATGCAATATGTCTGAGCAAATCAATGGCGGCTCCAGTCCAGAGGTTGGGGGGGGACAACATCGGCTCTTAGGGTTATATATATATATTTATTTAATTATTTATTTATATATATAAAAGAAATAAATATCCTCTCATTTTAAATTTAAACTTATTTAGTATTAGGTCTACGATTATAAAATTTTAGGCTATGAAAAAAAAATACGCTAGGTTATTTTTTGTTTTTTTTGGGGGGGAAGGGTAGCTGCCCCTACTGCTCCCCCTTTAGAGCCGTCTTTAGCACAAGTTTGTCAAAGAGGAATCAAATAAAAAATTATTTTATGTATGTCTACAAATAATATTTTACATATAATTGTTCAGTTCCTGTTTTTAACTGTATGTAAACTGTTGTTATATTCTATGTTGCAAGAATTAAGATACTGCTTTGTGCAACACTCTGTAAATTAAAAATATATAGGACTTTTTTTTTTTCTATCACTCTCTTTGTGATACTCATGGTAACAGATGAACAAGCATTGTTCAGAAGTTAAAAAACAACTGCAGATGCCAGAAGTAGAGGATAAAAAAAACATCAAATATTGTTTAAGAATTCAACATCATTTACAGAAGCAAACTGTTGCCAAAGACTGCTTCTAATGTGTATCTGAATTAGTAGCATTCATAATCACAAAGTTCTTTTGTTTCCTTCACTCTAATACTATGTTGATCTACCTGATTTTGAGTGACTAAAACTTGAAGCTCAAAACTTATGTGTGGTAAACAGAAGTTGTTGCAAAATATAATCTATAAATGTAAGAAGTATACTGCCTAAACAGAGACAAGAAGTTTAAGCATGTTATTTAATATGTACCAATTATCTGTGAAAGAAATTAATACGAGCAATCGATAAATAGAAAAACACAAGTGTAGAATAGCTCTAAACTGTTTGCAGCAATTAAACATACTGAAAGCAAATTAAAGTTACTCAACAAACTGCACAATTTTGCTTACATTCTTAATGGCTGCTTACAGTATATAAGCTCATATAAGAGTATGAAAAAGTCTTAGGCAACTCACTAAATTTTCAGAAAAACTTTAAAATTTACTTAAATTAATTCAACTGATGAAACACACAAATGGACAATCATGAACAAAATATATTAAATCTATTTAACAAAACCCAATACTTGAAAATTAATATATACAAAGACTAGCAATATATGAACTTCAGACAATTATTGAGAACTAAAAGCATTCAAATTCCATTAAGAAAGGTTTGAATGATATGAGTAATATAAATATATTTAACACTAGATTCTTCCATTTCTTTGAAACATACAAACAATATGAACAAGCAACTTTATGGAAACAATACACAAATATTATTTTGTCATGACATAATATAATTTATTCATGAAATGAAAGTCAGAATGTTCTGGGTATCTAAAATTTGGTCTTATCCACATAACTTACATTTTTATTTTACTATATAATTTTTAATTATTTATAATGAAAATTACACTTTGCAAAATCCACAATTTCAAGAGAGCATTTCACTTTGCAAGTTTCAGCCAGTATGGATTTTATTATGTAATGCATATAATAAAATTTAAATTAAAATTGTAATACATAAACATTTAAAGAAGATTAACCATCCCTTATGGAACATTCCTTTAAGATAGCTATTAACAATAAAAGGGAAAAAAGACAGCTGGTTTCACGGTATATGTATACTGCACATACATATTAACTCACTAACATTAAAGCAACTGAAAAATAACAAATGGAAGAAGTGTTACATATCTTTTAGGCGAGTGTATGTGTCACATATACATAAAAATATTTCACACTCGCAAATACTTGTCAAAACATTATAAAGTATATATAAATACACTAATGAGATTTTTTTTTCAAAATTATTTAATATGATGTGTCACTCTTTATATTACTTTGTAACATCAAAGCTAAACTCAATTTGAAAAATTATATATATATTAGGAACTTAAAACAAAGAAACAAAACTCACTACCCAATGCTCTAAAATATATAATGGCAAGGGAAGGAAAGCAAATTTCTTATAAACATTTTAAAAAATGAACACTATTTTATTGCAGATTCTTCAAATTTTCTAAATCAAATTCTTTGTGCATTTAGGAATAAAGTCATGATAATGAACAATGATGAAGGCCTTAGCTGTGGCAAGGTGGCTCCAATACATTTCACAGTTTCATATGTATAAATATATACATAGTCCAAACTCATCCCAACAACAAAATAAGCATAATTAAGGCAAGGGGCTGCAGAGTAGTTGCTGATTTAGACCCTCCAGATACAAAGCCCGTAACACCTTAACCAAGCCACATGAAATAAGCACAAATTTTTTCTAGAGAATGTGATGTAGAGCTAATCGAAAAATATCATGTTCCACGTAAAAACTTTCTCCTAAGCTTTTGAGCACAAATGTTTGATGGAAAGTGTGAGGGGGATCATCATCCGTCTGCAATACATAAAGAAATATGTATTAAAACTTGTTTTAGACACATTTTTTACTTATAAATAAACATATATAAGTTTTAAATCTTGGAAAAATATGAAACACAATTTTTTAAAAGGTTTTTATTAATATTTTGGAATATATGACCAAACAATATTTTTAAAACTTGTATGTGCTGTTTACATGTAAACATGCAAAAAGTTAACATTTCTGTTGACATGTGAATAAAGGTTAATGGAAGGGGGGGGGGGTCTACTGTCATTTTTTGCTAGTTAGAATGGAGTCAGAAGATCACAGACATTTTGAATTGGGATGGGTGGGAGGAGGAGTATACTGGTGACACAAAGAACTAATAAAATATATATATATACTTCCAGCATACCAAGCAGCCATGAACCAAGGTTTTGTCCTTTTTATGGGCTCCTCAATAAGGCATAGATGAGAGCACTGGAGAGAAAGAAATTCTAAGAGCAGAATTTCTCTAAATTTTTACTGGTGACTGACAAAGTACAGTCATCTAGCCCACTTTGGAAAGGATATCTCATAGCATGAATTGTGGTGCAAAATTTAAAGAGTTTGAAAATGACAAAATGCACTGAGCATACCCTGCTGGGTAGAACCAATTGCAAATATGTACACCTCCAGTATATCTGGCATCCTTGAATTTAGGTTTCATCTTCCTTGTGGGCTCCTCCAGCTAGGAATAGCTGATGAGTATACTAGACAAACAGATATTCCAAATTTGGAATTTCTATAAATTTTTATTGGTGACTGACAAAGTGCAATCACTGATCCCACTTTAGAGTTTCCTTTCGATCCTTAGTGTTCCTTTCCCTCCAGCATACTCATTGGCTATGTATTGCTAAGGAGCCTATAACAAAGGCAAAAACTAAGGTCCATGGGTGCCTCATAAGCTGGAGGTGTACATATTTTAAATTGGCTCCACCCTGCAAGGCCTATTCAATGAATTTTTACATGGACTTAATAAGTTCAAGAGAAGAGAAGGTGAGATTTTCCCAGGATGACAGCTTTAGCAGCCTGAGCTAGTTCTAACACAAAGCCCTAGTGCATGACCTGGAGGCCTACAAAATTTTTTAACCCCAGGCCTAGCATGCATCAGGACGTCTTCTCTATAACCAATATAGCTAAAATTGTATATGTTAGTGAAGGAACTGTCTGTCAAGCGATTCTAGCATTTAATTAAATCTAAATTATAAATAACTAAAATATTTAGCATGACAGTCAAAAGGAAAGTCATCATTCATAGTATTTTGTTTAGCTGCAATGAGCACTATAAATGATACATATATATATATATATATATGTGTGTGTGTGTGTGTGTGTGTGTGTGTGCGTGCGTATGTACATGCATGCTATGTAATGAACTGAGCATGCTATGTAATGAAAGTAAAATTTATAAAGATTTTGCATATAAGTGGTTTAAATTAATTTTGTTTCTCTCATTGAAAGTACACACATGTAAGTACTTAGTTAATCTCCTAATACATATTATCAAACTAAATTCCCCACCCCCATTTTAGCATATACAGTTAATTCTCCAAGAAGAGGGAAAATTTTTATTTTCATTCATTTTAATCTATTTGGCATGGTTTTACCATGGATTTATAGACAGATGCTGAAAAACACTGCAAGAATCTAACGTCACTGTGCATTGATTTATAAATGTTAATGGGACAAGAAATTCTTTTAAATGATTATTATAAATGACCAAACACATGTCCAATTAGATTTATTAATTAACTCAGTTTTTTTGTACCATATCTAGCAAATACAGTGGTTCCCAACATAATCCTGTCTAGCTAAAATTTAAAATATGGAAAAAAAAAAAAAAGATTGAGGTTTTATTATGACTGAAAAGCAGAGAAAATAATAGGTTTTTTCCTCCCACTTTGGAAACTTTTTACATTACCCTTTTCCAATTTTGGGCAGATTATATTAGTTAAAATAATATAAACATAACACAGAAAAAAAATAAAAGTTATAAAACTATTTTTCATGATAAATAAATACTAGATGAAAATGACATTAACTTCAAATACATGAAAGAAACTCAATATGTTTTTCAGTTTCCCTATAGTAAAATAATTTATTATCGAAATACTACAGGGGAAAAAGTTGCAAGCTCTGAATGCAAAATAACATAAATATACATCATTTTAAATTTTTATTTCACAAATTTAAAAACCACTATACATAACTAGACTCACAATTACTTTACCATAAAAATACTTAACAATGAACTTTAAATACAAATTTAGTGAATAAAGAAATAATCACTCTCAAACATATACTCCAATTTATTTTTTTATTGAGAAAGTTAAGAAAACAATGAATATATTCACAGTTGATCTAATCTATCAAATGAAAATCTTAATACTGATGAAAAAGTAAGCTCAAAATATACAAGCTATTTTTAAGTTTGAATTTGGCATCAATATGCAAATACAAGTTAAAATCTGCAATTTACTCACCTTAAGTTGCCCAAGAACACAAATTAAGATACCACCATCAAACATGGGATGTGTATCTATGGCAGTAATCATATGAGCTATCTTCTGAAATGTTAAACCCTGAAAATGGTTTGGAATCAAAATCCAGTATTCAAAAATAAGGAAAATGAAATTTTAAAATGTGTTCAAATTTTTAAAAACAGTTTGATGATTAAGACACTAAGCTGATTAGAATTATTATTCTAAGCTATTTTAATATATTCCCTGCAGAAATACAAACAAGACACTGAGAAAAAATATATATAATATATATAAATTCATTGCTTCCCTAAAACTGCAAATCAGCAGAATATTCCAAAAGGCATTAAAATCCCGTTAATGAAAAGTAAAGAAAATTTCGAACACACACTGTATTCTAAAGGAGGACTAAATCATTCTGGCATGACACAGAATCTTCATGTTGTTTGGTCCTTTAGAGCTTTGACTCAGATTTACTTAAGAACATTCACTAATAAATGAGCCCACAGCCATTGATCAGATTTTTTAGAAAGAAAGAGCAAATAGATATTGCATATTAAAACTTTTTTACATAGAATTTAACAACAGAAATAACTTTTCCAACAAAAATGCAATTGAAATTTTTCCAACTAAAATAATTTGAGAAGTATATTTCAATTAGTAAAGCAATCAGCCTCATAACCAAAGTTTATCAGATACATGCCTATCAAATAAATGTTTCTAAAGCAATAATAAAAATTAAGCAAGCACACTGTTGAATTTTAAAAAATATAAATTAATGCAAATACATGACTAAATATTATACTATTTTATACCAGGGGATGAAACTGTCAAACTTTTCAACAAAAAATACTTTACAACTCCAGCAAAAATTATTATTTTTTAAATATGAAAAGACTGAGTGATTTTATCGTTTACTTCTGAGTTTAAATTACATCTTAAACCTATTTAAGTTTATAAAATTTAAACAAATATATTTAATTCTGAGTTAATTATTTTGTAGATATGACAAAGGCAGTTTAGGAGGCAGGTTTTGCCATAGATACAATGGCATTATAATTCATTAGAATACAGTTATTGTTAAGAAAAATGAGATTCCTATTTTCTTAATTGATGAACAGATCAACTTTTATGACAGTGAAATACCCAAACTTTTTCAGAGAATATTTTACTATATCATAATGTATTAACTTTCTGCTGTGTTCAAAACAGGCCAAATTGATGAATTCTATAAATTGCTCACTCCTTTCAACAACGTCATATCTCAAAAAACAAGATTTTTCAGGAGAGTGATTTGAAAGTTTAAAAGTACATTGAAATGTATTGAAAATAAATTTTAATTCTGCTCTCTAGCGGCTAAATATTGAGTGGTGAGATATGACGATCTTGCAGAGATATACTACTCTTTTGGGGGATTCTAAAAACAAGCATAACTAAAAATCGCTGATTTTTTAGATATGACGTTGTTGAAAGGAGTAACATTATTATTGACAGCCAACTAGATTAAAATTGTTTGAACTTCCTAGCAAAAAGGTGTTATAAAAGTTACCAGATGATACACAATTATAAAAAATAAAATGTGTCAGGTACGTATTGCTGTTAATAATGAATTTTGCATTACATCAAATGAGTCTCAGAAAAAAAACACTTTAAGGGTGTTGCAAGTTACTTTGACCAATGGAACAAACCATTGACCTTAAGAGTTACTATCACTGATATGGAAGTTACTTTTATATGAATAAAACATAACTTTCCACCCGTGCGGTGGCCGGGTGTGAAAGAATAGTCCCAATATAGCTCATGCATGTTGTAAGAGGTGACTAAAATGGGTACCCAGTGTCTGGGGTATAGCCGGGCACCCTGCCCCTGGGGATTATATCAGGGGACTGGTCCTCCAGGTTGGGGGTTGGGCGTGGGGCTGAACAATAATAGATCTGCTGGACCAGATGGAATAAAAGCCGAGCTTTTAAAAATCAAGGTGCCAGAACAGATCAAGGCAATCCATGCCATTATTTGTAGGATTTGGGAAGTGGAACAAATACCCATTGAATGGGATGATGGATCTATCTGCCCAATTTTTAAAAAAGGAGACAAATTGAATTGTAGTAATTACAGGGGGATCACCCTACTGAACACAGCATTTAAAATATTCTCTAATGTGCTGTATAAAAGACTATTACCACACGTGGAGAAAGCTGTTGGGAACTACCAGTGTGGTTTCTAAAGAGGAAGGTCCACCATCGATCAAATCCATATTCTTAGGCAAATAATTGAGAAAACAAAAGAATTTAATATCAATACTTTCCACCTTTTTATTGATTTTAAAGCAGCATATGATAACATTAAAAGAGAAAAGTTATATGAAGCGATGGTGGAACTCGGAATCCCAATAAAACTTGTAAACTTGACAAAGGCAACACTCAGAAGAGTCAAGTGCAGAGTCAAGTTAAAGTATGAACTTTCTGAACATTTCTACACCGATAAAGGCCTAAGGCAGGGAGATTCACTTTCCTGCATATTATTTAACATCACTCTTGAAAAAGTCATCAGAGCGTCTGGAATCAATGTAAGAAGCACTATCTTCCAAAGATCCCTCCAAATTCTAGCATATGCAGACGATATAGATATTATAGGAAGATCCAGACAATCAGTGGCAGAGGCCTTCGCCACCCTTGAAGTCGCAGCTAAGGAAATGGGCCTTTCTATTAACGCAGATAAAACCAAATACATGGAGATATGTAAAAGGTATTCCACAACAGCTCCACTACAAGTTAATGACCATACATTTGAAGCTGTCGAAGAATTTAAATATCTTGGAAGTATAATTACCAGGAAAAATGACATTAGCTCTGAAATTAATAACCGACTTGTAATGGCAAACAAGTGCTATTTTGGATTAAAAAGCCAACTTAAAAGCAGACTCATCCAACAAAAAACAAAAATCAATATTTACAAAACACTCCTACGACCTGTGATCTTCTATGGTAGTGAGTGCTGGCCCCTCAATAAATCAGATGAAAATAGGCTAATGATTTTCGAGAGAAAAATACTTAGAAGAATCTTTGGAGCAGTTTATGAGGACAATAAGTGGTGTACCCTTTTCAACCATGAGATCTACAGAAAATATAAACAACCGGACATAGTTCATGTTATTAAAGCCAACCGCATCTGGTGGCTGGGACATATTTATCGATCTGAAGATGATAATCCGACAAAAAAGATAACGTTCACTAAACCAGATGGAGTTAGGAAAAGAGGTCACCCTCCTACTCGATGGCTGGACAGCGTTGAAAAAGACCTAAAAACTGTTGGCACCACAAACTGGAGAGCCATGGCGTCTAATAGACCAAGATGGCGGAAACTTCTTGGGACGGTCTTGGCCTGCCCTGGGCTGTAGTGCCGAGGAAGAAGAAAACATAACTTTCAGAAATTTTAAACAAATGAATGACACTACAGAGTAGCCCAATTTTACAAATATCAAAACATAAGCACACACAAACACAAGCTGTAGGAAATCCATCTGATAGAAACATGACCTCAAACATTTAAAATCAATTTTTAAATGCATAATTATCATACAAGTTTTTATAATATTGTTATGAAGAGCCAACTTGTAGAAATGTGAACCAATCTAGTTTTGATGCTACTGCAAAATTATATTCTCACAACTATCACAGAAAAGGAAGAAGGAAACAAGTCTGGAGAATATATGCAAAGCTATCTTTCATATTGCCTAACATGACATAAAAATTAGACCTTACATCATATATGCATTACATCAACTAATTAAAGAGCTTAATAAAGCACACATGAAAACTTCATTGAATAGTAAAACATTTAAGGATTAAACTAAATAAATTTAGTATACAACTTTATAATTTGAAATTTTAAATAGAATTCTGATTAATACTAGAATGCTTGTCTCTTTTTTATGTACTTTTTAATGCTTTCAGAACATATGTATATGAAGAAAAGAAGCTGTGCTACAAGATGTCTGGATAATACGGTATTTTAATCTAACAATATTTGAAATGAGATTTGCAGTTTCATAGATATTCTTAGAAAAGAATTATGTAACACTGTTGACATATAGATTTGCAAAGTGCCTTCAGGTTTTTCTTATAATCATAATTTGCCCCTAATATGAATGTGTATATAAATCTATGAATTTCAGTTTTAGGATTTACTTTTACAGCTAAACACTTATTGTTTTCTTCATATTTAACGAAGTTGAATTTCTCCTATTTTTTCTTTACATTAAAAAAAGAAAGAAAAAAAAAACCCAAATGTTAGAATGAATGCACCTGTACTCATATATACTTTATTATGTAAACAGAAGCCCCTTTATGAAATAATACTAAGGAAAATAATTAATTGTATGATCATACTTCAAAACATTAATAAGGTAGATTAAGATGAAAAGAATTATTCATTAATTAACTGAATGTTAGAAGGGGCTAAACAAGTAACTGACTTTGATAATGGCATAATTGTTGGTGCTTAGTAAACCCATTCTAGCATTTTGGCAATGGCTAAACTCCAGGGCTTTTTATGCACATCACATTCATAGGTATAATGAGAATGATTTGCAACATTCAAAAAATCTCCCATGACTGGTATTCCTAAAAATAAAATAAAAAACAGCTTGTCAATGAGAGGGATCAAAGGTGGCTGGTATGAATCATTTAAGCGAGAAAGAAAATAGATGAATACAACTAGTGTTTCTTCTCAAGAATTCCTCGAGCAAAAAGTATAATTTGTTTTTCTTATTTCTTAAGAATTATAGTGTTCCTTTAGAAGAGAAAAAAAATTTTGTTTTTCTTATTTTAACAGAAATTTATTTCTTGGGAATCAAGACAGAAATTATTCTTGTTTTTATCAACGATTTGTAATAAATTGTTGATAAAAATTTTTATAAAAATGGTCCATGTTTACCGATTTTATTGCAATACCCGATAAAAATTTATAAATATTTTATTTGTAACTTCTTACTTTTCATGTAACATTTAAAAGCAATATTTATTGAAAACTGTTTGATTATTTATGATATTTTTCAAGAATAAAAATTTATAAATAATTTCACAGCCACACCTATTGGCTTTTCTAGTGAAATATGAAATACAAAATGCCCATACCTTCTCCAACACATAGAATTACTTATCGTGCATCCTTACGTCATGTGTGTAGCCACAGTTTATGTTTCACTGAACAAATTGTATATGTTAACATCATAAGTCACGATGGCATAGGATGAAGGTAGGAGAAGATGCCAGCCATCACATACTACTCTTGGAAGTGATATATCTGCATTGAGGGATGGCACTGCCATTATGCAGAAATTTGGAAGGTTGTCTCCTGTGGCTCAGCAACCATGCTATAATCATGGTTTGTATTTAGGTATTTTAAAAACTTTTTACATTGTGAAAAATAAAACTGGTGAATTTGAAGAAGATACCAGAGAAAAGCAAAGAACTGTGATGACAAAATAGTCAAAAATTCTCCTGTCAAAAAAAGCATTTTGCAAAAATACGTACAAAAAATATGAACAAAAGAAACTGTCATTACTTTTGGATTGTAAGGCAAGGTAGATTGCCATGAAGAATATGATAAAATGTTTTTGACAAAATAAAAGGCTTATAAAAAATATGGCACTAACTGAACTGAATATGGATACTATATGGAGGGAAGATTACGTGAATATGGCTGAAACATTGACTATATTAGAGTCATTTTGAATAACCATTGAATGTCTGAATCAAGAAGATTCTACATTGTCAACTGCTGAAGTAGTCTTAAAATTTTTGTTTTCAAAATTAGAGGTTAACAATGAACTAAATAAGGAGCTTCTTACTGCAATTAAATAAGAATTAAGTAAAGGGAAAAAAAATATATCTCTTTATAAATTTTTACAAGACATCTCTTGTGAAGAAAAAGATACATTTTTCTTTTATGCCTAGTCTCGAAAAATGAAATTTACAAAACTGCTAAAGAAGGTTAAATAAATTATTTGCTCACTGTCCACAATTTGATACTGATGAAGATGATGAAGTTCTAATCAATGAAAATTAAGAATTGTCTTTCCAAGAAAATTAAATTTATCCATAAAAGGAAGTGTGAGAGAAGTGAAACCTGGTGTTACTAACAGATAACAGAATATTTAACAAGAATTTCATATATTTTCAACAACATTTTGGATTTAAAACTAGAAAAATTAAGAGCTATTCAATTTTTACTATCAATCAAAATGTCATAAGGCAATTTCTCCAGAGGCAAGAATCATAATTTTATAAGACAAACTAGGAAAAAGTATACATCAAAAGACAGCATAATAATAGTCAGATGGTTTTCATGAACAAAGCTAGTATGGAATAAAGTCCAAAATACCTCATATAGTCTGTAATACAAACTGAATAACAGAACAAAAGAAAAAGAAACATAATAAGCAGAAATCTTTTGAGAAATGCACAACAGGTATTGATAACTAACTACTTCTTAGATTCATGTAGCAAAAACTTTAATTTCAAGGACCATGAAGACAAGAATATTACAGTTTAAAAATTTACGGCTTTTAAAAACAAAAAGTTGAAATCAAGAAATTCTAAAGGACTTTTGATCAAAGTATAAACCTTTGCACTTCTATATCACAGCTATGCTAACAATGTTCATTTAAGCTATAAGTACTCTGTGATTTCTGAGTTTGGTTTATTACAGAAATTCTGTACCCAAATTGTAATAGGAAACAACCCTGAATTCCCTTATTAAAAAATAAAAATATTTTATGATTTCTGAAAATTTAGGAGATTATGACATTATTTGGTAAGTTGAAATACTGCTTAGAAATTCAGGAGAGTTGGCTGGTAAGAAATTGGCAGCACTGATTGGATTTTAACACAGTAAAGTCTCGAAATAAGTCATGGAAAGCTTTACAAAAAATACCAAGTTAAGAGATCTGAACAAGCAAACCAAAATTTTAAACAACATGGCCATATCTTTATCACAGATTTCATGCTTTTATTTTACAGTGATATAGTTGAGACTCCATATTTAGCCTAAAAATTGAAAGCTCTTTGAGGGCATTAAACACTTTTTAAGAAAATTTTGAGAACCTATCAAGAGGCTCATTTACCCCACTTAGAAAAAGCATGATTAAACAATTAAATATGGCATTTATTTCACATTTTTACTTGATTTGATAAATCTGATAGCAATACATATATATTTTACAACAAAATGCTAATGAAAGCAAAACAAAACACAGTGTATTATGCAATGTGAAGCTATAATGCTAAATTTATTTAGGAACAAATCGTGTTTCACTAAAACCAATGGTTTATGACTAAGATGTTGTTCTTAAAAATAATTACAATTAACAATTAAATTTGTGTTTCCTATTAAAGTTTCAGTTTTCAGCTAACATTTCAGATAACCAATTAAAATTAATTTTCTAAACCAAATTATTACTGTTATGACGACTTCTTCAGATACTATATTTCAAACAAATTTGAAGACACGTCAACAAACAAACTTCAAAACACTGTTTCAACAAATCAATCCATTTTTTTGCAAGATGACAACGCAACAAATTACATCATAATAGCAAAGACCAGCTCGTTCACTGTTCATACAGGAACTTCAGCGTATAGTATATATATACAAGACTTTTACACGTACTGCGGGCGTGGCCTTTTAAAATCTGTTTTAAAGTTGAGGGCCTTTTAGAAGTTGGGGGGCGTGGCCTTTTAAAAGTTGTTTTGTTCTTAAAGGAGGACACTAACAATTATCACTACTGGTTAAGAATAAACATCACAATTACCTTTTTGAACTTAGCTCAAAATACCCAAACTCTTCTCATAACATGACTGAAAAAAAACACAGCCTCGTTCCTCATGATTTGCTGCTATTATTAGCTAGAACACTTTAAACTCTTCATTTAATGCCATGCTTTTAAAAATCGTCACTATAGGAACCAAGCTATTGAAACAGAAACCAAGAGAAAACACCTGCTTTTATTACATTTTCACTTTTTCCTTCTACATACAATTCCAGACATGAAAAGTTCAAAGAATTTTAAAGTTCTTATAGTATATTGTGATGCTTTTATAAATCATTTAAAAAAATATCTAAAGCAGAAAAGGCACTTTTCTTTATTTAATGGTTCATATATTCATCAAACATTAACTTCTAATTTTTAACAAGAAAATTGTTGAGGTTTTTGTACTTTTTCAGGTTCTCAGTAAATAGAAAGCTAAAATATATATATATATGTATGTAATAATGATGACCCCATCATTTATTAATTCTATTCCTTTAATTTTGTTTAATCCTTTCCGTATCTGTTATACAACCTTACCCTTTTACAATCCAATTTGTGTTTGTCCCAACCATGCCTGTACTTGTGGTGCCTAGCTGTCACAGAAAATTACATCGCAGCTGATCAGGCGCCAAAAAGAAACTAACTTTCCTTAGTCCTGATGTGGGAATCTAACTGTGTGTCATTTAGCATCATGTAATGGCTTGAACAAGTCAACTTAAATAATCTCTCCTCTCTTCGATGTATATAGCTATTGTAAATACTCTTCTACTCTTTAGATCCCTTATAAATGTTGATCTTAACTAAATATCATTATTGTCCATAATATGTTCAAGTAAATAAAATTAATTATTGTATAAACCGATCTGTATTGACTGGATCTGCTAACCACTCAAACTATACAATGACTGCAGTAATGATTTCCCTTTGATTCTGAATCTGTTAAACATACACACACATACAGGTGGTTATCAAAATAATGGAAACACCTATCAATACCAGTGGTGTTTATGGATGTGCTTCATAATCCTTAAAAAACAAGTCTGGCCACCAGTGTTTTTTTATATAATATAGTGAAAGTATTATTCTACTGTCAGGTAACAGTAATGACGCTAAGGGCATCGTGCTTCTGGGGGGAACAGCGTAAAATGTCAAACCTTGCAAACCTTGCGAAAAGGGCAAATTGTTTCAGTGTGTTTAAATTGGAGATCTGTTACTGCAACCCCCAGGCTAATTGGTGTTTTTCGAGCTGTGGTATCGAAAGTCATGATAGCATACAGAGTGCACGGGAAAACATCCTTTGTTAATCAGAATAGTGGATGAAAGGGAGGGCTGAGTGAATGAGACGGACAAGGTATTGAAGCGGATTGTGACATGAAGAAAGAAAACAACTGCAACTAAAATGACCGAAGAGCTCAATCTGCATCTGCTTGTTATGGTATCAACCATCAGAGGTAGAAGGGAACTTCACAAACAAAGCTTTACGGAAAAGTAGCTATTCCCAAACCACTCATGATAGATGCCAGTACAAAATATCATCCACAATGTTGCAACGAGCGCAAATCCTGGTTGAGTAATATGTCGAAAAATGGCATTTGGTCAGACGAATCATTGATCATTGTTCCTCACAACAGGATGTGCGTATCTCTGGAGAACACCTACACAACGTAAAATTCTGGCTGTCTCATCTCATCTGTCAATCATGGAGATAGATCTATCAGGGTTTAGGATGGCATCTCGTGGTTTTCCTCAGGCCCTATTGTAACCCTAAAAGGGAGATTAAATGGCAAGGACTATGTCGAAATTTTAGCTCACTAGTCCATCGTATGGTGCAAACATTGTTTCTTGCAGGAGATGGCGTTCTCCAGGATGATAATCCCCATATACATACAGCTAAATCTATCAAGTATTGGTTTGATGAGCATGAAAAAGAAGCCAAATATCTTGTCTTGCCCTGAACAATAACCCCCGACTATATATCATCCAACCACTGTGATCTATCTGTATAAACAGATAGAGCTAAGTATCAATATCCACCACAGCATCTCTACAGGACCTTTCATGATTTTTCCCTGAAGAATAGTATAATATATTCTTAACCACTATTCATGACTTGTATAATCCAATTCCAAGGTGAATCAGGTGGCATTACATGACAAATGTGATTCTGTGCCGTATTAATAAAGGTTTTCATGATGTTTCAATTATTTTGATAACCACTTGTGTGTGTATATATATATATACATACACATATATATGTGTGTGTATAATAATAACACCCCCACCAATATTAATTACCTCATAATAATAACACCCTACCAGTTTTAATTCTAATCCATCGATACTCTACTTTTAATAGTCTCTCCCATTACAGAACTACTGTTTACTCTATGTAGCACGTAGACATCCTTGGACAGATAATGCACCACAAATCATGTAAACAACTGACACTAAATTTCTTATATGAAGGTGTGAATGTTCAAATGTGTAGTTAAGGCATTGAAACCTCACGTCACCATCCATTCTCTCTGCTCTTTGTACATATGTAAATATCTTCTAACCTTTTATATTTCATATAGGTTTAATTATTAAATAATCATAATGTACACAGTTGAATAAAAGTATTACTGCTATCAGATGGATTGTTTGATTGGAATAGACTATATACATTTTACCGAAGATGTCATACCAAATCATAAATGCCCGTTCAACTGTTGCTGTATATCATCGAAAGTGTTGACCATTGGGATTCCACATATTTATATATATATATGCGGTTTAGGATTAAACTTTCAGGTTAAAAATAAGAACTTAAAAGTTCAAACCATTTATTAATTCAAGGGACTTTTAAGAGCCATGTGCATTCTATTATGAATTATTTTGTTTTAATAACCAATGGCTTCTTTTTGAAATTTTCAAGACAGGCAGTTATATAAATATATAAAAAAAAAAAAAGTCTTCAAACCTGGGATTTTTATTTAGAACTGGATGCACAGTTATTATTTGTACTCTATAGAAGTCATATATTAAAGAAGTAATGATAAACATATGATTCATATATGATTAAGATAAAAATTTCATAAATATTTTACATTTTAATGCAGACAATACTAAAAATACAAAATTAATCACTAAAACTCTATATTCAGACAAGTTTCATACACTTTATAAGTAATGTAATAAAAAGTTCCAAATTTGTTGAATAAATATGATATACTCATGAAATGAGTTAAAATTTTTCATTGTGTTATAAATCCAAAGTGTACATTTCAGTTAGAAAATTTGAGTCCAAAACATTACAGTATATTTTACAAATATTAGCAAAAAAGATATGTGAATCAACAGTCTAATAATAGCTTAGAAAGTAGAAAAAAATATTACACTGTTCACAGTCACAAACATGGCTGACAAAAAAGTGCAAGTTTTTTCCTTCATGCAGAAATGAGAATTAACTAAATATTTTCTAATATACTACCCAGAAAATATTTATAATCTAGATGAACAAGTCTTTAGTATCATGTATACTGTCACAACATACATACATGCTTAAAATGGACAGATCAAAGGTGTATCTTAAAAAAATCACATGGTACCTTTTTGCCATCTAAATGTATTAAAAAGAAAAAAAAAAGGGATTTTGTAGCTAGGCAAGGCAAAAATGTGACTTTTTGATAGATATGAATATACAATCACTTCTATTTCATGTTGATAATGATTTTCAAAGATTTTTAATTTTTAATAACTGTGTTTTAACCCTGGGTTCAATTTTCCTTTTATACTTTTTGGAAGCATCGATTGGTGGCTTCTATTCTCTCTGTAATCTTCGATAAGCTGCAAACCCAAATGCTTCAGGAAAGCGTGTCTGCTTTCATATTGAGATGGTGGAGTTTTTGCAGAAACTCGTACAATAGTACGAAGTTTCTCTTTTTTCCATTTTTTTAAATCTCGTCCAACATAAAAATCATTTTGACGGATCTATCATTTTGAAGAATCTATCTTTGATTTGACGAAATCTACTTCGATATCTGTGTCACCGTCTGTTGATGAATCATGATTGCTATTATATTCTTCATCATTATCAAATTCTTCTTTGTCATCAAATAAAGTTTCTTCATCCGTTAAAACTGTATCATCAAAGTTCTCAAACGCTTCATTTCTTCGTTGTACGTGAGATTGCGCGCCATATTTGTAAGGCGTCTGAGTCCCGTGGCGGAAAAAATCTGAGTGGCAATGATGGGCGCGCTGGGTATAACATACCCAAAACACAAAATACTGGAATTTCTATATTTTAGATTCGTCTGCGGACCTGGCCTGTCCAAGGTCATGACCCTACATTCAGCTATACCAAGACTCGTCCACTTTTAAACGAGGGGTTGGGAAACAGACAGAACAAAAGATGGGAGCAGGTATGTCACACCCTGCGCGCCCGTTCCCGGGTTAATAAGATAACCAACTGAAGCAAGCCATTTTCTTTTGACCAATAATTGTACAGCATATAATGTAACTTTCTTACTAAAACAAAATGAAATAATATCTTTTCTAACAAACATAACTGCCATATTTCAGCTTAGTGATCAATGTATGAACTGGGTGCTAAAAGCATAATATAGTCATAAAATGTGACCCATATAGAAATACAGTTGTTAAGTACTAATGAGTTGACAAAAAAAACTAATTACCTTAAAGAGGTAGGATTATATATATTATAAATGTAAAATAAAATTGTCTCGTAAAAAAATTCAAGCTATTAAATGACAGAGTAAAATTAAAAGGTAAAAAAAAAAAGTGCCAAATTCTACTTTCCTTTAGGCAATTTTTACATTAAAAAGAAAAAAAATTCTTAGATTTTCTAAGACTTGTATGGAAGTTTTTTTTCCCTAAACATGGCAGTCATTAGCTGCGTTTACATGGACAACAATAATACCCGGGATTTACCCGCTAATAGGGAAAACCTTCGAAGCCCGTTTACATGGGACCACATTTTCACCCTGCTTTTACCCGTCTTACCGGAAGTAAAGGCCGTCACATGATTCGGCGGGAGTGATCCTCATACACCATCATTCCTTGTAAATCACGTTATGGGTTCGATCCCAGCCGGTGTCATACTTTTCCAAATTCACTGTATTGCTATTTTTAGCTTTCCATCTTCGAACTCCGCATTTATCTCGTTACGAAGTGTATGGTCCTGGGGAAGGCCTTTTTTCCCAATTGCTGTTCTTTTGACCTCGTATTCTTAAATTTTAAAAATAACAACAACAAAAAAATCATAAAACTTTAAAAATCCAAAAAGATTGAAAAACTTACAAAAATATTTTTTGTATTCTTATGATATCTGCTTTTCTGGGCCTCTTAATATTATTACTTTTTTGTTTTCCGTGGATTATTAGTCTTATGTAATTTTTCTTCTAAATTTTCTTAACTTGTAAGTCTATATTTTTTCTGTTAAAATTAACTTTTTTGTTTTAATTTAACTTTACTATTAATTATTTTTCTTTTACCCGCGTTATTCTTACCTTAATATTTTAATTCATTACTTAAAATTTTAACTACTGAGCACTCCCACCTTGATTACATATATCTTGCTTACAGGAGATAAAGTCGACACGACCAATGCACTCCTCTTCTAAAACACAATTACGTCTGCGTCTATTTGTTATTTAAATGCAGCACATGTCAGTCGCTGTTGATAATTATAGAACGTTTACGATTGTTTTCTGTTGTTTTTAAAAATAATTTAGAAAATAGATAGGAAAAAAGGAACATAAGAACTAGAAGATTGATGCGGATATTAGATATAATCGTACGATCTATGGCTTCATCGCTAAATTTAGTTTTTCCACAACAAAGAATGTGGGCAAAATTACGAAGCTCTGTTTGGTGGGAAGAAATTATTTTAAATTCCTGAAGTAATAAAGACTGGAAAGAAAATTCTCCAATCGATAGGTGCATTTTTTTTAAATTATAAGATTAATTGTAAGATACTTATTGTTTTAATAAATCCTTTTATAAAATCAAAATGTAATTTTGATTTCAATTTTGTTTCAGTAATTTTTAGTCATGTATAAATAAAAAAATCATAAATAGATATAAATAAATTTTTATCTGTGAATTCTAAAATAATTAATTTATAAATAAATTTTAATGTTACGTTTAATTATTGATTATACTTATTAAATTTATTAATTTTACCATAACACTTTAAATGAAAATGCTACTGAAATTTTATTGAAATGAAATTTTATTTCTTATTTTACATACCAGATGGCAGTACCATTCTATTTATAATGTAATTGGGGATGGTTCAGATCAAGAAATAAATGAAATCCTCCGGAAAAAAATAGGCACTTTTCTACTGTTTTCTTGAAAATTATGCGATCGTTAAGGGGTTCCAGATCCTTCCATCGATCATTTAGCTGCATTTTCATGGATTCACACAAGTTCAAATCCGCCATGTTATTTACTCCCAGCTTCGAAATGCATCATGGGTAATTAGCGGGTTTTATCCTGGGTCGAAAATCCACCCTGCATTTTTCCCTATCGTAGGGAAAAAGTAAGAAACGACCCTGCTTTTACCCGGGTTTTTGGCACATGTAAACGGCACTATTTTGGCCTAAGGACATTCACTTATCTGCGACATGATTTTCTGACTATTTCATTATGGATGTACCACATAGGTGAACCAACACTGCTCCCTGTGAAGGGACAGCACAGGAATGTGTTTGCTGTAGTTAGGATTTTATGTTATGCCCTCAATGTGCTTGACGCTATGATGTTGGTTGCACCTGGACAGAGTTAAATGATTAAAATTTCTAAATTAAACTTTCAACAAAAATGTTCAACATAGAAGCAATTCAAGAATAAATACTGCAAATGAACAGCATATATCAATTCCATCTATCATATTATGTCATGATGTCTTAAGACGTATATATATGCTAGAATTATAATGTGATATATAAAAGTAACCCTAATAAGTACACAAAATTTTACAAGCAGTGATATATCAACATATTATGCATACTTCAAAATACCTGAATTTTTTCCATAATCTTTGTTCTTCCAAATAGCTGTTGATCTTCAAATGTCATAAGAGATTTTTCTTCCTGAAAAGTCCAAATATTTTTAAACAAATTTATCTAAATTTAATGAAGCAGTATAAGATGCACAAAATTATAACACTTCAATGTACATCCCTTTTTACAGTCACACACAAATATTAAGATTTGTTTTTGTCTAAGTTAACATATAACACATATAAACATATATCGCATTATGCAAATAGCTTATTCCCTACAGATAAATATTGAGTCTAAGACAGTGAAATTTTGATTTGCTCAGCCTCTAACATTTTTTCTGGAATAAAGGAGAAATATGTTGATGACCAAAGTCAGAATCAATATAAGAATGCAAGTGTTTAATTAATAGGATATAAATACCCCAAGAAAGTACAAAACTTGCAACCTAAAATGAAATATTGAAAAGTTGACTGCTGAAGTATTATTTTATTCTTAAAGAACAAACAAAATAAATGAATCGATAGTAATCCTAGAAAGATTCCATTATGCCTTTTTAAATACTTTATAAGTATTAAAAAGATTGTCTATGAACATGAAAACATCAAATTCATTCACTAATAATAACTTCAAAATCAAGTCTAAAATAAAAGTTTTATAATTCTTATTTAGTAAAATAATTACTTCTCAGTCATATAAGTCAGTAAAAATCTTGATAAATATTAGAGATAGATGAAGTTAATAAGCTTTATCAGGCTATGTAAGTATTTTTTTACTTTAATGCAGTAATAATGGATATCGGTGTACATTAGAATAAATTTTAATTTATTTGAAATGTTTCTTTTCAATATAAAAAATAATACGAGAAGCAAAATTAATGTATAACACGCAAAATATAACTGAAAGAAATGTTTCAGTATCAGGAAATGTGACAGGCAAAGTAAACTCTAAATGCTATGAAGTGAAATGGCTGGGAGGACTTTGAAATAGACTTTTTAGAGAACCTTTTAATGAAGATATACTGCATTTGGAATGCAGTATATCGTCATTAAACGGAATTATACTGCATTTGGAATGAGTTTCATAGATTATGAAATAGAAGTATCTAAATCTCTTCTAAACCAAGTCACCAATGATATATTTAGTTAATAAACGCAAAAAAGATTTTTTACAGCTTTAACAAAACATTTTAACATAGTCATAATTGAACGATATAATGTGCTGCAGCTTGAGAAATATAATATCCTTTGAAGCATACTTTTCCAAACTTTATCTTGTACTTGCATTACGAGTCTATTTTTTTTCAATAAGAAGCATAAAAACATATATAATTTTGTAAATAATTACCTATTTCAACAACTAATCACATAATGGAGATGTGTTGGTAAGGGATCAGCTACTAGAAACATGGTTATGCAAAAGAGATAAACAAAAATTCAATTTCTTTAACTATTTTAAGAATTTTCTGTTTTTGTGATTAAGTAAGGCCATAATAAATTCCAAATGTAAATATGGATTTGAATAATTTTTATATTAAACTCATATTTTTAAAGAAATCTACTATGATATAACTAACTACATAACTCCCAAAGGTTGCTATTGGGTATCAAAATATTTTTGGATGAACTTAAACATAATTATAAGATCTACAAATAGATTATTATGGACTTAAAACCAAATGCAGATTAAAAGTAGATAGGCATGTTTTTAAAATCTGAAACTATAATGATCAATATACTGATAATGTGAGTTAAATAATATTTCCAAATATTTTGTGCTGAGAACTGATCAATCTTATATAAACATTTCGAGAAAGACTGCAGAAAAGCGAATCGGTGGTTATAAATTTCGAAGAGAAACATTTATATTAAATTATAAATGTTACAGATTTAGAAAAAAAATTATAAATGATATCCAAACGCCAGTTTAAAGTCCATCAAAACAAACATTACGAGACATAGATTGTACATTTGACAGCTATCGCACACAACAACAACAACCTATATAACCGTTCGAATTTGACTCGTGAAATATATTGATACAATGCATAAAATAATGTGGGTCATACAACACGAAATAATTCTCAATAGTGGAAATTCTTACATCATAAAAAGCGGCTACACTAGCACGTTGAGTAGGATCATCAAAACAAGTGTAATATTGTTGTACAAATGTTTTACCGATCTGATCGTATTGTGGATTCCAAGACATTTTAATGATATTTATTATCTCTAAAATTAAACCAAAACCGATTTCACAACAAAATAAACAGAAATCAGCAGCCGTAGATTCAGCTCCCCTACAGCAGACATTAGCACCTCGGTAAAACCCTGAAAACCGAATTAGGAACAATCGGATCGGTTATTACATACGAGTAGTATTAGTTAAAGTAAATGTCCAGTCCCTGTAGTTTCTTTCACATAGGAGGACGGAAAATTTAACTTTCACATAACAATTAGTTGAAATAATGAACGGAAAGCAAACAAATGTTTATAAACTAAATATTTTTCTATTTTAATCTTCGTAGACTTTAAAATCAATAAGGAGTGTTAGCAGTATGAGAAACTGAAAAAAGATATAGATTTGAGGACAAATAAAAGGATTGATTGCAAAAGCAAAAAATCCTTTCAGCTTGCCAAATCTCCAAAAATTTTCAGTAAGACTTAAGGCTTTTCTTGAGGATTATTGGTACCCATAGCATAATATATGATACCTTTAAGTTCATCCGAGTTTCAAAATAACTTGTTCACTTTTGTGATAAGGCTGTGTTAATGCCATCACTAATCTACAGCTCTTTTAGAATACATGTAGAAGAGAATTTCTTTTCCCTTTATACTATAAAACTAAATTATTTTAATCCAATGCGGTGGGTGCACTTTATTTTGCGGATATTGGCGAAGTTTTATCATGAGGGATTCCAATCGGTGAGCCAATGATCCAAATGATTCCCTCTACGACGTCAAATGAATAGTGGAAGCTACGAGCCCTCCAAATGTCACCTCTTGGGGTGATCGGTCAAAATTAATGGGGCCCCAGGGCAGGCCCAGATTTCCGCATGGGCAAGTGGGGCACTTGCCCAGGGCCCCCAAAATTATGGGGCCCACCTAATTTAATATTAAATTGTACATATTTTTGAAAATGTGGTTTTTGGTTTATACAGTAAATGAGGGCAATGGGAGATACAGAAAAAAATCCTGGGTGGAGCACAGTGCACCCACTGTAGTAAAAGCATACTTACATCCATAAGCGTTTCTGGTTTATTTATTTCATTTTTTTTTGTGGGGGGGGGGGGAGGTTGTAATAACTTCAGACTGATCTATTTTGAATTTCAAAAGAATATTTCAATAATTTATTTATTAACATTAAAAAGCAAATTAATAAATTAACTCTTATTATTTTTATTATTGTAATAATTTTTCAAATTTTTGACTTGTTGGTCGAACATTTTTTGAATTTCCGGTCCCAACTTATGGGGAACCTGGGTGAATGTCCCACATGATCATGTGGAAATCTGGTCCGGGGGAGGCATGTACTCCCCTCTGGATCTGTCCTTGGAGGGGGCCCCCAAAGTCTGCTTTGCCTAGGGCCCCATTGGGTCAAAGTCGGGCTCTGCCCCAGGGGGTACTGTTGACTCACTAGTATGGTGCTCCCGGATAAGAAGTGGTTAACAATAGCCGTGGGATGTTGTGCGAATGTCTAACGACAAGAGCATCCACATTTAAAAAACAAAAGTTCCCTATGAAGAGACGAAACAGGACCAAGCATGCTTTATTTGGTATTCGGATTCGGGCCCACATGGTGGTGACTTTCTACACTAACACACATTTCAATGTGGGTGGCACAAATTAAAATTATATATATATATATATATATATATATATATATATATATATATATATATATATATATATATGTGTGTGTGTAATATAAAAATAATTTTTATATTAATTATTTGACTTGTCTATATGCCTATAAAACATAATTTATTCCATTTCTAATGATGATATAATAGCTCTTAAAGTTTGCAGTAGTTAATCCCTTCGTTCCCCTATGGACAGAGAAATATCCTGATAGACTTAGAACAGCCTCTGTCTAGGGAGACTGAACCGATAAGAATCATCGGACACGCCCTAGTCCATGACGTAGCATAGCGTCATAGGGATTATTGCTTACACCAAGTCTTCTGTATGTTCCCGATATAAAATGTGAACACGGCTAAAAGCCGCACTCTTCCTGATAATGTTTGAACATAGAATGTATCACAATGTCTAGCTCCCTTCCTATGGGGGAACTACGTATAAAACGACAAATAAATCTGTGTAAATTCAGTCGCCTGTTTACTGCGTCCCAAGAATTCCTTTACAGGTGTTCCAGTATCAGCTGTTCCAACGATGCCTATTGCTATGATATTACATACACACACACATATATATATATATATATATATAACGAAATTAAACTAACGAATTAAGGCTCCTAGAATTAGTAACTAAACATAATTACATAGTTCATAATAATAGTATATACTTACAGTCCAAAGGTGTACCACAAGGTGGTAATGCTTCAAGTATGCTAGCTAATTTATACTTATATTATTTTGAAATTAATAATATAGAAAATAGCAATTACAATATATTTAGATATATAGATGATATAATAGTAATTAATAAAAGTAATAACCCTATAGACTTAAATTTTTACCCTCCTAATCTGGAACTAATTAAAAGTAGCCATGATAATATTAATGTAAACTTTTTAGATATTAATATTAAATTAAATACTCACAGTAAATTTACTTTTGACTTATACGACAAAAGATCTGACTATAATTTTAATATTGTTAAATTTGAAAATTATCTAACCTGTTTACATAAATCTGTTTTTAATAACATTATTGTAAATCAGTTAGTTCGTATAAATAGGCTATGTTCTAAAGACAATAGGATTAAGCATATTATAGACTTGAAAGCTGTGCTAAATCGGAATAATTCCCCAGTAAGTCTTTCCAAAAACATAATTGGTTGTTTTTGTTTTAATGAATAGTTTGTTCTGTTACATTAATATGTTAAGCATAACAATAGGTTAAAATAGAAAAAATAACTACTAAAAATAAAAATAAAAATCATAAGTAAAAATAAAATAATAATAAAATTAACTCTTAGTAGTATTAATAATAAAAAACTAAATAATTAAGGGAATAATAGTCCTAAAATGCGGTAACCTAAGTAAGTCTGTAACTGAGAATACACTACCTCAATGGTTGCAAGTTTTGTGACATCAGTCATCTTGCGGTTACAAGTTCTTAACTTCCACTCTGACTAGCGCCAGGCTTGGTGTTCTTTGGTTAAGTACTTTTATTCAAACTTAATTCATTTATTAATCAATTCTTCTGTTGATAATGGATTGTACGGTGTCTAAGTGTGTTTATTTTATAGATCATACTCATCGGGAACAATCCATTGGTTTTTAGACAGTATTGACACCGCTGATGAAGAAATGCTGTCAAAAACCTTATTCATACTTTTCTTTTCATGTTGTTTGTTCCTGGCTGCAAGTAGCTTTAGAGCTATTACTGGTTTTCTCTTTCATCTTATTCTTATTTATATATATATATATATATATATATATATATATATATATATATATATATATATATATATACAGAATCCGGACAAAATAATAGGAACACCCATTTTGAATGTGTCGTACTTCGACGGTCCAATACAACCCCTGCCACGTGTCGCAACAGTTTACCATCTAGTGGTGGTGAAAGGGAAGGTATGTAGAGCATTTGCCGGTGTGACAGTTGTATGAGAAAATTCTGTTCCCAGCAAAGCGAGATTATGTCCGACCTGTCCAACGTGCGAAGAGACATGATTATTGGAGCTTGTCTAACTGGAGCGTCCGTATCGACAACAGCCAACCTTGTAGTTGTTTCAAGGGCCACTGTGTCAAGGGTTATGACAGCCTACACAAACCTGGGAAATCTGTTTTCTGCGAAGCAGAACAGTGGGCGAAAGTCGAAGTTGACCGACCGGAATTGACGAGTGTTGAAGAGGATAGTAGCCCGAAAACGCAAGACTACACTGTCGCAGATAACCACTGAGATTAACTGTCGTGTTGCCTGTCTTAAAATTATTTATTTTTTTTGGGCGAGATCCGTATATTATTTGGGTTAGTACAAATTATTTATAATTTATAGGTATTTGGGTGCGTTGTGTTTTTTTTTTATTTATTTTCTTGAATACAACCCAAAAGGCTCTAGACAGGTTTGCAACCGAACAGGCCAAATAAACTTTGCTTCTAAAAACCTTCCTTTAGGTCAACTACACAAAACAAAGATGACGGACTCCAATGTAACAAAATAAAATTGATTTATTTACAACCTTATCTATTTACAAAAAAAACTGAATTACCAAATCTTCGCACACAGTTTACACATTTTACTAATCTTTTAGCATTTTCTCCTCGATTCATATCGAATGACATGTATTTAATTAAATCTACACCTTTTGGATTTAGGGAGCATATAATTATTAAACTAACTCATAGCCAAGAACTCCTATTCATCAAAATTATCTTTACAAAAACACTGTTTCCGCACTAATCTTTCATTTAGCTCGGTGGGGTCTGAACAAAACAAAATGATTTTCACTCACTCAGTTTGATGATGTCGCACTGGGACTCGGGTGTCGAAGCTCTGCTTATGCTTGGGGTATCGCTCCTTCCTTCTAGGTAGTGGGAGCGCTGCGTCTCTAGGCTGTCGTGGGTATTCTTCTACTCTTTTCAAAATGATGGGGCACTCATCAGGAAAATGATGACATCGACTTCTCTTGATCCAAAGTCACGCTCAATTCCGGGAAGACTCGACCAGATCTCCAACATTAAGGCGCATCCTCTCTATAACCCCGTCTCTATTCTCTTGCTCCAAATCACTCTCAGCTCCGGGAAGACTCGTCCGGATCTCCAATATTACATCGCATCCTCTTTGTCACCTCGTCTGTATTCTCTTGATCAAAAATAACTCTTAGTTCCGAGAAGACTCGACCGGATCTCCAATATTTAAAAACTGCCAATCTTTTCATCACTTTCGATGCTAAGGCACTAGGAAAGATCAACCGGTCTCCGGAAAACGAAACCTCTTTCTCGTACTGTCGGACAACTCCCGGGAATGCTCAACCGGTCTCCGACGTTTTGAAATTCCAATCTCTTCATCCCCCTGCAATGCTAAAGCACCGGGAAAAGTCAACCGGGCCCGCACGCAGAAGAGAATCCCCGAAAAAAACTCTAAGTCTTCTATTTATTTGTTTTTTTATAACAATGTCCACGCCTTCTCGTGACTCCTAATCCATTCAGGAAAGCTTTCAAAAATCCACCACTTAGCCTCCATTTTCATTTCTCGGATTGGATAATCCCATAACCCATGCACGCCTAAATTTCATCATACCCAGACCACCCAAAGTCCAGTCCACGTGTTTTGCGGTCTACAGGTCCAATAAATCCTTTACAATGGGGTATTTTACTTTAACGTCAAACCCTGGTGCCATCTCCTTATCTGCGTCTGGAATCACCTACCCCCTATCGCGCACCGCCGCTTTTAAATTGGCTGAATGCGTACAGACTACTGTTCCGTCCTCTAATCAAAGGCGGCTTCCTAGCATTCTAACCGAAATGTGATGAAAACAGCCTTCGATCACTTTATCTCTCTAAAAATTTTAATTTTTCTTTCAAATCGAAAGCGCTTCATCACATTAACACCGATCTCCAGAACACCGTATCCACCAAAATTATTCAACGGGAGCTACATGCTGCGACCATTTATGTTAGCGTGGCTATTCCAAATCTACTAGTGTTGCCTCGGAATGCTATTTAGCGATGACATTGGTGCCTAGACCACTCAAACTGGACACAACAACAATGGGAACATGTCATCTGATCTGACGGATCATCATTTACATTATTTCAGACCACCGGACGTGTGTTCGTCTGGCGAACACCGGCAGAAGCATTTCATGTTGACAGTCTGGTTCCTACCGTGAAGCATGGAAGGGGCTCTGTAATCGTATGGGGCGCGATATCGTGACGTGGCTTGGGACCACTCTTAGACCTGAGGGGAGGGGGGATCGCAAGGAAGCATTATCGCAGCATTCTCTTAGATCATTTCCATCCTATGCTTCAGACTTTCCTGGTTTCCTTGAGAATGTCATGTGCACCAAGGTGATAATGCCTCTGTTCACACAGCTCGCTGTGTTCAAACATGGTAAGATGAGCATAATGATGAAGTGGAATATCTCATGTGGTGTCCTTATTCCCCTGATCTCAACATCTTTGAGCATTTGTGGGGTTTTTAGAGAACAAAGTCCGTGCTCGTTTTTCTCTTCCACACACACCACCTGAGCTCGAGACCCCTCTGCACGAGGAATGGGGGCGAATTCCCTTGAACGTGTTGCAAGACCTTTATTTGTCAATCCCACGTCGAATGCAAGCTGCAATTAAGGCCAGGGGTGCCCGAACCCCCTTCAAATGAAAAATTTGCATTCTTTCACAGGTGTTCCTATTAGTAATTTGTCCGGAACCTGTATATACACTCTATCACAAAAAATATATGCACCCAGAAGAAATCGAGCTACTATCACGAAACTTGGTAGGAATGTAGTCTGGTAAGAGATATGCAAATGATTAAAATTTCGACGCCAATGAGACAAGGGTAAGCGCGCTATGTGCATATGAGATGCGCAGTTGGGAGAGTTTAAAAGCACGGTTGCTCGTGTCATAGGGTTATTCAAACAAATCTGTTGACTTGGATGGTCGAGATTGTGACTAGAGATGCCTCTGAGACGTAACCGGTGACAGTACGAACAATTGTCGGACTTTGAGAGGGGGCGTATAGTAGGCCTCAGAGAAACAGGTCGTCGAATAGGCATATCGGCCGCCACCTCGAACGGAGCTATATGGTAGTTGCTCGGTGTTGGCAACAATGGATCACGGAAGGGATAGTCTACCGTCGCGGAGGGTCAGGGCATCCCAGGAACACAAATGCACGCGAGGATCGCGCAATCATAAGAGCGGCAACGTCCGCACCAACAACGTCGCTAGAATCGGTTTGACGTCATTTACCACCTTACAGACATCCGGTGGTATCAAGGAAAACCATTCGGAAACGACTGGCCGACGCAGGTATAAGGAGCCGACGTCCATTAAGACGTCTACCACTGACCTCACATCATAGGCAGTATCAATTGGATTTTGTCGACCTCGGGCAAGCTGGAGTGTGACCGACTGGAGTCGTGTGATCTTCAGCGATGAATCCTGATTCAGTCTCAATACTGATGACCAGCGCATACGCATGTGGAGGCAGCCAGGCCACCGGTCCGATCCGGCATTTATTGTCGAGAGACATACGGCGATTACACAAGGTGTGACAGTGTGGGGAGCGATTTGTTGGGACACACGATCATCTCTAGTCGTCCTTCAACGCACTTTGACGGCAAGCAGATACATTTTAACGCCAGTTGTACTGACTGTGCTATCAAGTCGCCCAGATGCCATTTATCAGCAAGACAACGCCCGTCCACATACTGCGCGACTCTCCCAAGAATGTCTTAAAGTATATGACGTACTCCCTTTGCTTGCCAGGTCACCAGACCTCTTGCCACTAGAGCACGTCTGGGACGTGCTTGGAAGGTAACTGCAGCCGTCCCGGAACACTGGTGAATTAACTGCCCAATTGCAAAGATTATGGCATTATCTTCCGCATGAGGTCATAGGTGACCTCAGTGATTCGATGCCACGCCGTGTTTCGGTTTCTATAGCTTCCAGAGGTGGATTTACTACTTACTAATTTGTAACTTTTTTCATGCCATATCTTCTTAATAAAACGATCTGTTCTTCCGAATTTTTAATCATTTGCTTATCTCCTCATACACTACATACATGTTAGGTTTCGTGATAGTAGCTCGTTTCCTTGTGGGGACATATATTTTTTTGTGACAGAGTGTAAATATATATACACAGTGCGTCAAATAAGTTTTAAGACTGGGTCTGTAAAAAGAAATGGAAACAAGAAATTAATACCTGTTTTGGTTTTTTATTCAAAATAGGACCCTCCGGCTTCAATGCACTTTTTACAGCGATTTAATAATGAATCGAAAGCCTGTTGTAAATCACTTTGTGGAATGACCTGCAAAGCACGCGTCGAAGCTTCTTGTATGGTCGAAATATCCTCAAAATACCACCCTTTTAACTTCATTTTAAGTTTTGGGAATAAGGAGTAGTCACAGGTTGCTAAATCAGGTGAATTCGGTGGATGGTTCAACACACAGACATTATTTTTTGCCAAAAATCGACTAACAATAAGGCAGGTGTGACTGGGTGCATTGTCATGTAACAAACACCAACTGCTTTCAGTCCTATAGTCTGGACGAACGCGACGATTTCTGGCCATCAAACGCTTTAAAACAGCTAAGTAGTATTGACCTGTAATTGTTTGTCCAGTTGGAACAAATTCTTTGTGGATAATACCTTTACTATCGAAGAATGTAATGAGCATCATTTTGATTTTGGATGGAACTTTTCTTGTTTTTTTGGCTTGTGGTGAATTTGGCGACTTCCATTCCGCACTTTTTCGTTTTGTTTCAGGATCATATTGGAAACACCAGGTTTCATCACCTGTAACAATGAACTTCAAGAAGTTTGGATCGTTTTCAGCGGCTGAAATAATGTCTTCGCAATGTGTATTTCTCATTGCTTTTTGTTCAGGGGTTAAAGTGTGTGGAACAAATTTAGCACACACTTTTGTTTTGCCAAATCTTCATGCAGGATGGTTCGAATTGTATCTTTGTTGATGTTTAAAGAGTCTTCCATCATTCTCAGTGATGCACAGCGATCATTTGTTACGAAATTTTGTACTTTCTCAATAACTTCAGGTCTCCTAGATGAAATTGGTCTTCCACTACGCTGATCATCTTCTACCGTATCTCTTCCGTCCAAAAAACGTTTGTGCCACACAAAAACATTTCATCTACTTAAACAACAGTCACCGTAAACTTGCTTCATGAGTTGGTATGTTTCCGAAGTACTTTTACCAAGTTTTGCGTTAAATTTAATTACAGCTATTTGCTCCATCTTAAAAAATCAACATGAAAAATATTCACTTCTGCAATAAACGCTCGCCTTCTCTCAACTACTTAACGAAATGCGCACAACTTGTTCGCAGTGTGCCAGCAGACGATGGACGTTATGACGCATGCGGATTTACACTCACAGCGCCTTTACAACCTGCGCTCTGGGACGAGTCTTAAAACTTATTTGACGCACTGTGTATATATATATATATATATATATATATATATATATATATATATATATATATACACGCATGAAATACATTTTAGTTAATAAATTGTCTTTCTTTTTCTGTTAGAGTATTTTAGACGCAAATTATAATTTAAGCCCTTACTTTTAATTAATAAAGCATCTGTGATCAGAAGCTCTCTAGTCGAACATCCAAACATTAGGTTTAAGTTCCTTTTGTCAAATAATCCCGAATTCTTCCAACTGAAGGGACAGAGATTGACCTTAAGAATAGCAGGTTTCTATATTCGTCGATCTTTTGCTGGGATTTTAATTGCTATAAATCGAAGCCCCAAAATTTTTCAAAGCTCCTTGCATGAAAAATATAACTTTAGAAGAAATTTGGAAGCAATTAAGTCACATTTCTTTGGTTTCCCAACATATTAAAGGAATTATAACAGGCAGATGATCAAACAAATAATTCAAACAACTTTTCAGATACGTATCCAGGGTAGGGGTGGGGTGCCCGGGACACCTCCCCCACCACTCACTTTAAGTACGTTCATCAACAGTAGAAAATTCGGAAATTTAAAATATTACGAAATTCGTGAGTAGTGCTCTCCGCATTTTATGTTGAAAATATACCAAACTACATTGATTGCGTTTGGTTAAGTTTAAGATTTACATTCCTATATTTCCATTTACAGCTACTCCAATCAAAGTTTAAAATTATGTATGCCAAAGTCATACAGTGGAAGAAATAACAAAATGAATGGATTAGTATAAAATTGCAAGCCTTCATTTAAACATACATATGGATTAACTTTTACTTCAACATTTCTTTCTGATGAAATCAGTTTTATTTTCACCTCATCTCTTTTCCAGAATTGTTAAGTTCGATGCTCAAACACACAGTTACCGATAAAATTATAGAGTTAATTACGCTGAATTTAGTAATCTTAACACATTGTAAAAAATATTTAGAACTTCTTTAACCATTTTAATGACTAACAATTAAATGGATCGATGTAACCGCAAAATGCTTGCTCCTCACAAAACACTTTTTTTTATTAATATCCTCTCTAAGAAAAATGCCTTAACTCTAAGAAAAATGTCTAAGAAAAATTTTCTTGAACAGCGTATTCGGAACATAAATCATTATTAATCGTTGTAGAATTTCTTAACTATTCCTCATTCCTAAAATCTCTCCAGGTCGTCTGAAGCATATTGCTCCGTTTATCAGCTGTTATCGTCTACGGCAGGCGTGTCCAACCCGCGGCCCCACAAAATCATAAATTTTATTATTTTTTAATAATACGGAGGCACTTGTCATGCGACATTCGCACAATATACCGCGGAAATTGTTGACTACTTTTTATCTGGGAGCACTTTACAGATGAGTCAATATTACTCCCTGGTGAAACTTCAATTTTGACCGAGCATTCCCTTGGAAGTCTCGTACCTTCCCTCGCTTTGCAATCACTCCTTATTTATGTCATCTCTCCATGGCCCTACCTACATTTGAACAACTATTTTCAATGAAAAAGCACTCGGAGAGTAAAATTTGTGGAAAAATTTCTGCTAAGCACCTTCAGAACCCACTTAAAATTATAACCATTTCCAGGGAACGAGACATTGAAGTACTAGATTCACAAAAGCTTTGGGCGGTTCTGTGGAACATATGAATAAACCAACCTAAAAAGCTGTATCATTCTGATGTCTTCTTCATTAGGGATAGATATTGGGAAACCAGTGATCTATTGGGCAAAGATCTGTGTTATACAGTAGAGTCCCGATAATCCGAACTTCGGTAATCCGAAAGTCCACTTAATCAGAAACCAAAAGTCAAAAAGAACAAAGGTTACAATAAAACCATAGTGATACTAAATAACATAAAGTATGTTTCTGAAAATCACTAGAAAATTGAAAGTTAGACAATGTACTGAAATAATTATTACTGAACTTCATTGGTTTGAAAAAATATCTGTTAAATTTTTTTGTCGAAGAGAAGAATACCTCCCCCTTTAAGCCAAATTACGCCAACGCGTCAGAAAAATGGTGTCCGCTCTGGCCGCGGCGGAGTGGTGCTCTACGTAGCATAGCACTACATCCAATGCAGTCGCGGCGTCTGAGTGGGATACCCTCTGCTCGCTGTCACCGTCTGCTCCCCCTTCACTCTCGTATGACACGTTGACAGGTTCTTTCAAAACCATTTCAACATTATACTGATCGTCTACAATCTTACACTCTACTGAACAAACAACTTACACTCTACTGTACTGTACTAGGCGGCGTTCCGCTCTCGTATCACCCATTTCGTCCGGAGATTTGGTAATGTATAGACAGACCTTATAAAATAAACTGTGTAATCACACGTAATATGTAATATTTGTGTAATCACGTTTTATTATGCAATTTAAGTATATTTTAAGAATGATTTCGCTTAATCCGAAAAATTCGTTAATCTGAAAAGGATCTGTTCCCAATCAATTCGGATTATCGGGACTCTACTGTAGTTCTTTCTCTTTTATGTTACGTGTTTCTTTTTTAAAATTCTCCTCTGTAACATCTTTCTCACCAAGTTTCATCAAAACAAGTTCAAATACCCCACTAGTTTTATTTTTATATTGCTCTCTTCTTTTATGTTACAGTAAAGTATAAAAAATAATATTAAAAACAGCTTTTGTTACTTATGTACATTTACTATATATTATATGTTTTATATGTGGTCTAAGATAATTCCTCTTCACTCAATAGTGTCGTTTACATGTGCCAAAAACCCGGGTAAAAGCAGGGTCGTTTCTTGCTTTTTCCCTACGATAGGGAAAAATGCAGGGTGGATTTTCGACCCTGCTTCGAACTAGGATAAAACCCTCTAATTACCCATGATGCATTTCGAAGCAGGAAGCTAGAAGTAAACAAACATGGCGGATTTGAACATGTGTGAATCCATGAAAATACAGCCAAATGATCGATGGAAGGATCTGGAACCCCTTAACGATCGCATAATTTTCAAGAAAACAGTAGAAAAGTGCCTATTTTTTCCGGAGGATTTCATTTATTTCTTGATCTGCCCATCTAGTTTTTTTAAAAAAAAAACCATCCCCAATTACATTATAAATAGAATGGTACTGCCATCTGGTATGTACAATAAGAAATAAAATTTCATTTCAATAAAAATTCAATAACATTTTCATTTAAAGTGTTATGGTAAAATTAATAAATTTAATAAGTATAATCAATAATTAAACGTAACATTAAAATTTATTTATTAATTAATTATTTCAGAATTCACAGATAAAAATTTATTTATATCTATTTATGATTTTTTTATTTATACATGACTAAAAATTACTGAAACAAAATTGAAATCTAAATTACATTTTGATTTTATAAAAGGATTTATTAAAACAATAAGTATCTTACAATTAATCTTATAATTTAAAAAAAATGTACCTATCAATTGGAAAATTTTCTTTCCAGTCTTTATTACTTCAGGAATTTAAAACAATTTCTTCCCACCAAACAGAGCTTCGTAATTTTGCCCACATTCTTTGTTGTGGAAAAACTAAATTTAGCGATGAAGCCACAGATCGTACGATTATATCTAATATCCGCATCAATCTTCTAGTTCTTATATTTCTTTTTTCCTATCTATTGTCTAAATTTATTTTTAAAAACAACAGAAAAAAATCGTAAACGTTCTATGATTATCAACAGCGACTGACATGTGCTGCATTTAAATAACAAATAGACGCAGACGTAATTGTGTTTTAGAAGAGGAGTGCATTGGTCGTGTCGACTTTATCTCCTGTAAGCAAGATATATGTAATCAAGGTGGGAGTGCTCAGTAGTTAAAATTTTAAGTAATGAATTAAAATATTAAGGTAAGAATAACGCGGGTAAAAGAAAAAAATTAATGGTAAAGTTAAATTAAAACAAAAAAGTTAATTTTAGCAGAAAAAATATAGAGTTACAAGTTAAGAAAATTTAGAAGAAAAATTAGATAAGACTAATGATCCACGGAAAACAAAAAAGTATTAATATTAAGAGGCCCAGAAAAGCAGATATCATAAGAATACAAAAAATATTTTTGTAAGTTTTTCAATCTTTTTGGATTTTTAAAGTTTTATGATTTTTTGTTGTTGTTATTTTTAAAATTTAAGAATACGAGGTCAAAAGAACAGCAATTGGAAAAAAAAGGCTTTCCCCAGGACCATACACTTCGTAACCAGATAAATGCGGAGTTCGAAGGTGGAAAGCTAAAAATAGCAATACAGTGAATTTGGAAAAGTACGACACCGGCTGGGATCGAACCCATAACGTGATTTACAAGGAATGATGGCGTATGAGGATCATTTCCGCCGAATCATGTGATGGCCTTTACTTCCGGTAAGACGGGTAAAAGCACTGCCCTCTAGATCACTTCCCTCTAGATAGCACTCTAGATCTGCTTTCTAGAGGGCAGTGGTAAAAGCAGGGTGAAAATGTGGTCCCGTGTAAACGGACTTCGAAGGTTTTCCCTGTTAGCGGGTAAATCCTGGGTATTATTGTTGTCCATGTAAACGCAGCTACTGTGGCCCAGGTAAATCAAAACGTTGGACACCCATGGCATTGGTTCTTTATCCAAGAAGTGATACCCAAAGTCAGTTGCGATAAGAAAAAAAAATGGTTTCATCGTTTCAAAATGACCAAGAATTAAACAACTTTATAAAATTGGAGGGGGGGGGGGGTACTAATTTTTATGTTCAAATTCTAAAAATTCCCGTATTTTTTCCATTTCCTGACGTTTCGTGTACGAAAAAATTCCCCGCACTGCCTACAAATCCCTTCTCATCATAGTAATTTTAGCCCGGCCACACACCGAATGCAACAAAACGGTGCGCAACATTTCTGTTGCTAGGCGTTGCGCAACCAAAATGTTTTACCGTGGAAAATGGTGATACATTTTGACTCGCAACGCTAGGTTGATTTGATATTTCATCAGTAGTAAGTAAGAACACGGGAGTTAAAGAGGTCTGCAGTATTTTGTTCTTTGTTGAGGGAAGTGTTCAATTTTGGGAAAGGAGTTTGGTCATAATTGTGGGTGATATGGCAAGTGAGGAAGTAGATGTAGCAATTCTTTTGTGGCAATTTACAATTTTTTGATGAAAAACCAGAAAGAAACTGTTGGATTCATCCAATCAATAAAACAAGAGACATTGGTAGTTTTATTAAAGAACCCAGATAAGTTTTACAATTATTGTAGGCCTACGTTTGATTATCTCTTGGGCCCTGTTGAAGACAAGATTCGGAAAAATAACACTAACTACCAGAAGAGTATACCTCCAGAAGAAAGCTTTTAATAACGTTACGGAATAACTTTTAATAACATTGTTAAATAACAAAAGCTTTTTGTTTTGTAAACGTATTAATATAAAGAGCAGTAACAAAAGAAAGACAAATATATAGTTAAGTATCTACTTTTAAATCTAAGAAAAACATATCGTAGAAAATATTAAAAAATCAATAAATAAAAAACAACAACGTAAGCGTACTTTTTTTCCCTCCTTCTACCAATTTTGCCGCCCCTCAAATTTGCCGCTCTGGGCAGATGCCCTGCTTGCGCCTCTCTAGATCTGGCCCTGAGTGACGCAACCCTATTTTTCTCTCTTACCAAAATCTTAAAAAATGGGGGTCTCTGGATTACTTGAGGGCAAGGTTTATTTGATTAAATGGGATAAATTGGTGTGGTACATACTTGGAATATTCAATTCCTCAGCTATATCTTGCCAAATTTGATTTATTACATCTTGTAATAAATCAAGTCGTGGTGGTCCTTCGCTCTAAAATCATAAATTTCTGACTTTGCGTGGACAAGAACTATCAACTTGTCAGCGTCAACCTCCATCTCCTTTTATTATAATAATGCAAAAATCCTCAACACGGAGCATTAATGAAAATAAAATGCACGTGTTCCCGCACATGTGCAGATGAAATGTTTCACCAGTTGTGTGTCGAGAAACATCGATCAAAGAAGTATACACTTTTGTTGCAGCAACACTCCCGAAATGACGCGGGGTGTTTCAAAACAATGTTGCATCCGGTGTGCAGCACTCTCCTTTGATTACATTGCAGACAATGCGTCGGATACAGAAAGCTCGCAACAGAAACGTTGCGCACCGTTTTGTTGCATTCAGTGAGTGGCCAGGCTTAAAGCTAGTAAAGCAGATGCCAGCTCAAAAATCTGATTACTTTTTAAGTTTTTATGTACTTTTGCGTTTGCTACTGAGTTTAATTTTACGCTAAATTTGTTATTGTTATTGTTATTGAGTTTATCTGTAACTTTTTATTAAAGTTGTTTATCATAAATAGTTTGCTTATTCAGAAAATGAAACCCACTTTTGCCTCTAAAAGTTTTGGTTAAGAGTTGGTTCCAGACGATTTATTTTTTCTCTCAACAAGTTGTCCCAGACTAGTAAGATGTTAAGAACAACTGATCAATCTTAATATGATAGCTAAAGAATTACTTAAGAACTACTCTGGAATGCTGATGAAGAAGTAGTACTAGATTTTCAAAATCATATTTTAATCGTGCCCTTTACGTTTAAGTTCGCTAGAGTTTTAATTCGTTGAATGTAAATTTAAACGTATGTGTACATGAAATTGTGGGAATACAAAAATTTTAGGAAACATCAGTGTTTGAAAATTTTAGTAATATTCAATTAAGAACAATAATTTTCATGCAAAAACCTTTGATTATATGTATTCGTATGTGTATATGTATATATCTCAACTATTTTTAGAAACATCCCGTTGTTTATTTCAAACTCTTTATTTCTCATCTAACGGGGAAACTTTTCGTTATAAGCATTCACAGTCACTGTACTTTATTAAATAAGTTTTCGTGCTAAAATGCTCTTGCATAATTTTCTTCAATTTTAGTTTGAAAATTTTTTATATTTTCTGATTTTTGTGCAGAGCCAACTTTTTATAAAAAAGTATTATATTTAATTAGAATTAATGATTAAAATTTCAGTAAACAGTTTTAATGGGAATTAAAAAAAACATTTTGATAGGAAGAGAGGAGGGGGGCTATACCGGTTTTTGTAGGTTGCTATACAAAATTCCTCCCTGGGGTCTTAAGTTCTTTCTTTCCCAAGTAAACGTATAAAGGGGATGATTGAAGAAAAAGCTCTTCTTGGCAAAAACACACACCTCAATCTGATCTTGAGATCGGAGTCTGATGTTTTGCATACGTACGTATGTCCAGAGACTAGAGAGGCTGTTAAATCATCTAAATAGTCAGCGGTCTTTGTGACTGATAGTGGTTTTGTGACAAATAGGCCTAGATACGTTGTATCCTTTTGTCCTTTGTCGATTTTCTGATTCAAGTAAAAGTAGGAACTTGAAAAAAAGAGTCAGACCCCAGTCAATGACCCCAGTCATTTGCAATAAGAGTAAATGAGCTCAAAATTTAGGAGAGAATTTTGGAGACCAGTCAATATTTTGGGTTAAAAATTAGTTGGCTAAAGTACAACTGTAATTGCGTTACTTTCCAATTAATCGATCCAAGAATTGTACTTAATATTTTTATATATATAATTGTTTTCCTTCATGGAAAACGAATTATTAGGTGACTCATACATACAAAGATTTGAAATGTGTACTTTGCGAACTTTATAGGACCTATAAATATAAATCTCTCTAAAAGGTATTTTCAATATTGCTTAAAATTTTTCTACTGAATAAAATATTGTTGAACTAAAATATACACTAAGTACACTAAAATATACACTAAGTATTACCAACAAGTATTAGGACACCTGTGATAGAAAAGGAAAGCAAAATTTATTCATATTCAATAGTTGGTAGAGCCTCCACGAGAGGCAATTACAGCCTCAACCCTCCGGGGCATGCTTTCCACAAGTCCTTGTATGACGGCTAGTAGTATTTTCTTCCACAGGGCTTGGAGAAGACATGTAAGTTCCTTCTCCGATTTTGGACGGTTGTTGCACCCCCTTTATTCAGCGATCCAACTCGTCCTAGAAGTTCTCGAATGGGTGCAGGTCTGGGCTGTGGGCAGGCCAGTCCATTTGGTTAACCCCATCGTCACTATACCAATTCATGGTGAAACTCCCAGCATGACAGCTGGCGTTGTCGTACTGGAAGTAACATGGGTCCAACCCGTAAAACTGCCACAAATTAGGAAGCACACTGTCAGCCAATATAGTGCAGTAGGCGTCGGTGTTGAATTGGGACCAAAAGTCCCAGTACACACCAGGAGAAAAACCCCAGACCATAATTCCAACTCCGCCAAACTTTCGGCAGGAGGCGTTTTCCAGACAGACCACAGACTCAGACCCTGACATCTGAACGATAGAGGGTGAACCTTGATCCGTCACTCCAGAGAATCCATTTCCACTGATCTACGGTCCCCTTTCGACGTGCTTTGCACCACGTTATCCGAGCAGCGCGGTTGGATTTTGTGATCAAAGGCTTATGGGCGGCAGCACAACCATGAAAACCAAGCAGATGTGCTTCCTTACGGATGGTATTCATCGAAACAACACTCCCGGATGCCTGTTGAAACTCCTGGAGCATGTGGCCATCGGTTGGGTGTGGTTCTTCCGAATTTCTCTGGACCCGTCGGTCTCTATCTCCAAGTTTCGTGGGTCTGCCAACTCGGGGCACATTCCGACAATCACCGCTCACCCTCCCCTTCTGAATCACATAGGCTACTGTCGATTTTGGGTAATTCAGCTAGCTAGATATGCCCCTTAAGGATCGGCCATTTCTGTGATACCCGAGGATTACACCTTTCTCGAAATCAGATAAGTCTGCACTTCGTCGCATCTTGCATGCGACTAATGTCAATGTTGTTTCCTACACGATATTTAACGGCGGAGGGTGTGACGTATATCAGGACCGCAGATGTCGTCATTTGCATGGGTGTCCAAATACTTATTAGTAGATAGTGTATTCCAGGTATATAAATACAATCCTGAATCTTCATGAAGTTTTTCTCGCTGTACTTCCGGAGAGGGGACATAGCACCTGTAAACCACCGTACTGGTCCTTTAGAGTGATCCTTTTTAGAGTGATCCTTCGCGCCGCAAATGCAACTGTCCGAATTACGTTCTTGCGTAAATTCTTTCCTGGGCTCCCCGGCTATCCTGACGCTTTCATTGTTCCCCGCTATCGTCCCACCCCGTGGTTCGAAAGCTTAACTGCGCCCCTTAGCCGCCCAAAACCTGTCACCTTCTAGCGCTAATTCTTTCCGCCTAGTCCCAGAATCTATCTGGTGTACCAGGACAGGAGACTCCGTCTCACTGGATCGAGATTCCACACTATTCGTGCTACTTCTATCCAACCGTAACCTATCGTTTTCCCCTTGATCAAGTTGTATTTTTAACTTCATTAACTCTAACTCGTGGTTCCGAGCTATTGGTTCTCTCTCTAATTCCTGACTCCATGCCCGTGCCCTTTCTTCTCTCTCTAATTTCTGACTCTCTATTTTCTGTCGTTCTCGTTCCTTCCTGTCTTCCACAATCGTTTCCAATGATTCTTTAGCCAAAGTTTCCGCATAGTTTTCCCCTCCCTTAATAATTTTAATTATTTGCAATTTGTACATTTCCTCGGTGACTACCTCACCCATCCCGCAAGCCAATTGCACGAGATCCGTTTTCCTCGCTGTATTTAAAAAAGACATTGCTCCCGAATGTTAATTTACAATAAACGAGTGAAAACAAAATAAAATCCAGAAAACAGCTCTTAGCTTTTTCCTACACTAAACAAGTATCCCTTCCACAAATAACAATTATTCAAAGCAGAAAACACTATGCACTTTTAGAGAATTTTAACTCAATAAGAAGAAATTTACTTCATATAAAACACTAATACTATTAATCATTATATGCAAGCAATATTAACCTATGCAAGAACACAGTATACAAAAGAACATAAAATCATAAAATTTCCCGAGAGAAAGAAAAAATTAACCTAACGCACGCGTTCCTAAGCACCCAAAATCAACTTAGCCATGAACAGAATATGAGGGACAAACGAGTAACAATTCATGCACCCTACTTTGTCAGACGACATCAGCGATCCTTACAGGTATTCCTTTCGTCATCACAAACATCCTCTGCTTTGTTTCCGCAGCTCTGTTTCACTTTTCCCGACGCTCTGTTGTAACGGTCAGTAGCTGAGGTCTGCTTCACTTTTCCCGACGCTCCGCTGTAACGGTCAGTAGCTGAGGTCTGCCTCACTTTTCTCGACGCTCCGCTGTAACGATCAGTAGCTGAGGTCTGCCTCGCTTTTCCCGACGCTCCGCTCCCGGTCTGTAGATCTGCGCCTTCCGGTGAAGTCCGTTGTCGCTGATGGAATCCTCAGCAGAAACATAAAAGTTCTTTATCCAAAATTCCCCACCCTCGCATGGACCCAACTTCTTGACACCAGAATGTAAACCACGGTACTGGTCCAAGGACGCAAAGCCAGATATTCACAGGTTTTCCGAGCGGTTTATTCTTTCAATCTCCGAGCATGGAGCAGTTGATAGGTAAAAAAATCCCCCGCCTAAGTTAATGGGGCGATATTCTTTTTGGGTTCCACATGCAGTGAGGGTGTTGACTCGACTTCACAAGATTCTTTTCAAATTGAACATTACAAACTTAAAAACAAACTTTCTTTATTTAAAACAAACAAATTCACAAGAACACCAAAGCACTATTACAACCTCTTCTCACCGAGTATATAGTATATCTAAAAACTCAGCAATATCTATCGAAGTTGCCACTTCAGTACTTGTAACGTAACCAAAAAATAAAATGAAAACCAAGCATGCAAATGACATTACGTCACACTGAAAAATAGTAATTTATATGAATGCCGGCATGTGGGATAAAATATAACAATTCCCACACAATATTGGTGAAACGTGCAAAGCTCAACTGTTCTCGCGGGCCCGTTTCCTGGACGTTACAGCACCAAATCAGAACAACAACAACAACAGAAAAAACAAATCCCTACGCAATACGAAAAAATTTTCTGTAGTTTTTACTATCAGTTTTTGTAATACCATTACATTTTTCACAGAAATCATACCCAGTCATTTTCTCATCCACGGCGGAGAGGAAACGCAAAATTCCACACGAATGCTGCTTGTACGTTGCAAAACGTACAGAGTTAGAATTCATGGGTGAAATTATAGTGAATTTCAATTTGTATTCAATGGCATTCATAGCCAATTTTCTCACATCCAGTTGGTCAGAGATATCTTGTAACATTCTGGGCTCTTCACCCTAGGAGGATTGAAGCAGATTTCTTTTTCCATTATAAGGAAAATATTGCCATTAAAAAGATTAAATGACAGATTAAAATCACATTTCAAGATTAAGACGCATGAAACATTAATAAAAATAGACATTGCTTTTACACAAAAGAATTAACTTTCTGTTTTAAATTTCCTTTAAAACAGAATTTTAAATTTCCGCCTAATACATGTGCATGGCAAAGCTATTGGTAAATATAGGGTGTTTGAATTGAAAAATGTAAGTCCAACAAGAAAGTGTTTAGCGGAAAATTAAAGGAACCTTTTTCATCAGCGTGGGCCAGCATAGCCCTTTAAAGATACAAATATTTGGTGTGTGGAGGAAAGAACAGGAGGAGAGAAGTCCCAAAGGATTTCATTCCATACTAAACATAAAATATCATTCACTATGTCTTTGTTCTTAATGCCGTTTAAATTTCATTTCAAAAAAACTTTCCCCGCTGTACCTTTTCTGTTATTCGTGCATGGTACAAAGCGCATCAAAATCATTTTGAGTGCAGATTGAAATCAATAACTCTAGAACTTTAGGAATTATATATGACATACGTTTAACTGTTGTTGTTTAGTTTATGAACGAAAGAGGACATGTTAATGAAGTTAATTAAGGCTGAGAAATAACAGTATTAAAAAATGATAAATACAATTTATGTGTGTGATTGTATCCCTTAGGGTGTGCATTGACGTATAACTCTTTTAAAACATGTTTAGTTTTTTGCTCTTTAGCTCTTAAACTATTTCTGCTATAAACAATTTATTTTTAAAAAACTGGAGGATTTTTGCATGATATTTCACATTCCAAGGATTAGCATACTTCGAGGATTTTCCCCCAAACTTCATCAAGAAATTTATCTATTCCTTCAAGATGGTTCTTTTCAGAATGATTAAAATAAAGAAAAAGAAAATCTTTCTAACTAATGTTATTCTGCTGTTCCAAAGGCAAACAAAATTGACACGCGTTCATAAGAAGATACTTGGTTCTATGCTTCAATAATTTTGCGGTTTTAATGGTTCTAAAATGGTTTTATTAATAGGTCTTATTGGTTTTGCTAACAGTGTAATTTAATGATTTTATGGTTTATTATATTCGAAAAATATCCACTTTATATTTCACTGTTTTCTTGTTTCTTTGTTTTGTTTCGTTGAGAATAAAGTAATCACTTGCCATACATTAAATATAACCCTTAAGGTATTTAATAGTCCTCTTTCATTTACCTACAGCAGGAACTGTGAAAAAGAAAACGGGAGAAATAGAACAGAATCCCTTGATTAGAGAAAAAAAATTGCAAAATTACTGGCATCTTCGTATGATAACTGATCCTGTTTTTCCAGAAAATCTCTCGCTTTCAGTTTGCTTTTAATGAGCGGTCATGGTCTAAAAGTGAATTGGAGGATTTAAATTTCTTATAAAATGAGCACTTTTATTTTGGTTTGGATATTCCTCTAGTATGTCGAAAGATTTTTCCGTTAAAGTAACGAGGTTTTGTCCCCCAATATGAAGAAAAAAAAATGACTAGTTTTATTATTATTATTGTTATTATTATTATTAGTAGTAGTATTAGAGTTCTTGGCACACATTGTATTACAGAATAATTCGGTTTTTCCTAAAAGCAGGCAACATATGCCTGATTATATAATTATTTTTTTCTGCAACTTACACTGCTGGCCATTAAAAGTGCAACACCAGGAAGGGAAGCAAATAACCAAACTTTACTTATTGTACGTATACAGCATAGTAGGAAGAAAACATAATTACATTTGTAAGCAATTTGGGGGTATACAGGGTCAAAATTAGTACACACAGCTGCCGCCTCTGGCAGCTAAAACGGGTCTAACCCGGTTAGGCATCGAGTCGAACTGGGCTTGGATGACAGATATGGGCAAGTCATTCTATGCTGCTTCAAGTCTATGCCACACTTCATCGGCCGTAGTGGTTGGAGATCGGTGGCGGCCCAGTCTCTCAGCAACCCATGACCAGATGTTTCCAATGGGGAAGAGATCTGGAGAATGTACTGGCAAGGGCAACAGTCGAACCTCCTCTGTGTCGAGGTAGGTCAGGACACGACAGGCAACATGCGGTCTTGCGTTATCTTGTTGAAATATGATGTCTCCGAGGCCTCAAAGACAGGGCACAGTCACCGGCCTTAAGATCTGAGATATGTAACGCTGGCTGTTCAGATTACCGACGACATGAACAAGAGGTGTTCGTACCGTGTACCCAATTGCTGTTCACACCATCACACCACGTGCAAGGCCCCATAGGACGATATCGAATGCAAGCGGCCACGTGCGTTCTCCTCGGTGCCTCCAGACACGGATACGTCCATCACGATGCTGCACGCAGAAACGCACTACTGTTGCCGCGAGCCCCTATTCTGCAGTGTCAAGGGAAGCCGCAATAATGATCGCTGTGCAGGCAGTCTATGCTGCTTCAGACGTCGTCGCACCGTGCGGATACTTGTCGTGCTGCAAACAAGCCCATTTCCTGATTCAAGGTCCGTGATGTGGATGTACGATTCTGCAAGGCCGACCTAACAACATGTCTCTCCTCTCAGGCGTTAGTGGCGGGAGGTCGTTCAGATCCTGCATGGCGTTCAGTATGACCCTCCTGAACTCATCGATTCCATATTCTCATGACAGTCGTTGGATTCCGATCAATACGAGTAGTAATATCGCGGAACGATAAACCGCACTCTCGATTGTCCACGATCCTCCCGCTATTGAATTCTGACACGTGTTGCTAGCTGTTTCTCATTTTTATACGAGACATAACACGATCTTCTCACAAACAACCAACATTCAAATGCGATCTCCGAATGAGAAACTCGCTGCGGAACTTTCCTTTTATACAGAGTTTGAGATGCTGTTTCTCTCTCCTGCATCGTTCGATTGTGGTTAAATGCTAAACATTTGCATATTACCGTATCTTCTTCATTTCATGGGAATTTGATGTTTGTATCATCTCTCCTTCATGGTGTTGCAATTTTAATGGGCAACAGTGTATAAATAGAGAAAAAAAATTTAAACTCATTTTATACTACTATTTTAATATTCAATGGTACCTCGACTTACGAGTTTAATTCGTTCCATGACGAAGCTCGTAACTCGAAATACTCGTATCTCGAATCAATTTTCCCCATTGAAATGAATAGAAATGCCTTTAATTCGTTCCTGGCTCCCCCAAAACACCGCAATTTTTCTTACATGTTTTTTAAATATGAAAAATGTGCTTATAAACGACGAACATTGTATAAAAACGCAATACAATAGAAAGTACTGCAATAAATTTGTTTTATTAAGTGTAATGTACAACATTTACTTTGGAGATCAGACTTGAAGATGCTGATGGAAGAGGAGGAGAAAATCTAAATTGAAAAATTAAATCTTTTTCGTTGATTTTTGATATTTTCGCCCCGCTTTCCTCACTTTCGCTTCTATTACCAGCTACTCTCTTAAAGTGAACGAGTGAAACACGGAAGCTGGGCGATTGTTGCATCGTTCACTATGGCTGTAATGTCCAGATTCTTCTTTCTGAGAATCCGAAGAATGTTTTCTCAGAAACCGTAGAAGGAGAGAGTTCGCGATCCTAGGACCAAGCTCATCCCATCCCCTAGACTCCATGGGGAGTTCCAATGTGGGGGAGGGAATTGAAGCTATCTCTCTGTGAGAGAGGTTGGGCGCCGTTCGGTTTCAGAGGGCGATTGAAGTTTGGGCACAGCAAGCTGCCCCGGGTGGTAATTGTTGAGTGTTAACCTCTCGGTTTAAGACTGGATAGTAGTCTCAGAATAATATGCATACAATTGTATAATAATTGTACATAAAGGTTGTAATTATTATATGCTTCTTGTGCTCTCATTTGATGAGCACGTAACATGGCATTTGCTGCTCAAACTAGCGGTGGGATATCTGAAGTTTGCTCGTAACCCGAATTTTAGCTCGTAACTCGAAGCAAAAAAATCTACCGAGAGAATGCTCGTATCTCGAAAAACTCGTAAGTCATGGTACCACTATATATATATATATATATATATATATATATATATATATATATATATATATATATATATATATATATATATATATATATATATATATATATATATATATATATATATATATATATATTGCCTTTAAATTTAACTTCAACTACTTATGATACTTTAATATTGCAAAAATATAACTTGAGATATTAAACAATACTTAAGTTACGATCTTTTTCAAAACAGGAACAAATGCATTGGGAACAAATACAAGAGTTTTATTAAGTACTTTTTTAAAATGTAAATTCTTTCCTGGTACGAAAACTAAGTCAGAAAACGATTCAAAGTATCCTTTTATTTACTTTTGTAAAACATAGTGCATAATTAAATGTTGGGCGTGAAATTTTGTTAGTTGTGTTTGTTCATTGCAGAGCTTATCGAAAGACGAAAGTAGTCCCTATCTGAGAGTGAATATGATAGACATCCCTGCTTCTCGAATTTTCAAACACATCTTTTGTCTCGAGTTCATCTTTTGTTATTATTTTGTCTCCTTTTACGTCTTCAAATGTAACTTTACGGACGATACATATTTTTTTAAATTATAGGGTTATTCAAAGCAGAAAAATCTCGATGAGCCGAATAAAACTGGGAAGTAAACAAAATGAAATATCTGGTAGTTAAAATAATTCCTCTGATAATTCAATTATTAAATTAATTTGATAATTAGACAGTTCAGTTAATTAGATGTTTCTTATTATTTTAACAATAGATTATTAGTTCTTATTTCCGATCCTCTTCACCTAATCCTCAATTATTTCTTTAAAAAAGTTTCGAAAAGTTTTCTTTTATTAAATTTAATTTCAGATCTCTATTCTCCTACGATCCAGATGCTTTTTATTTTTTATTTATGCACTTAATGTTAGATTAATATTTTCCCCTGCAATTTAATTTCAGTTTTTATAAAATGCACTCCATTTCATTTCATTGCAAAAGCGAGGATGTTAAGAAAACTTTTTGTTCTTGCACAGAAACTTTATCCACAGGTCGATCGCAATGGTTTACAAACGTTAGATGCGAAAATTGAGACCTATTAGATATACTTATCATAAAAAAAGTAAAAAACAAAAGCAATAAACGGGATCATGGTGCCGAGTCTATTTTTAATGCAACCTGCGGGAGACTGCCAAGAAATGAAACTGTTTTGGAACAAGTCTACCGCAGCCCGACAAAATCTATATACAGAATAACAAAGGACAGACATCATTATAAAGTGTCCTGATCGCTAAATAATTTGTAAATGTAACGATAATTTTTATTAAGGTAAGTACGTATATGAATAACCTTCACAATTTTTACATTAAAGAAAACTGTCAAATCTCTTTTACATGCACAGTGTAATTCAGTTTTTAAATTTTAATCAAGTCAAAATCATTTCCAACATATAAATCTAGTCAGGAGCTCAGCATAAAAATGCATAACATATTATTCCCGAATTTATAAGTTTATTTTAACTATTTATATTTACTTATGATTAAAATTAAGAAATCTTTAATGCAACGGTATGGAATTTTATATGCTATTATAATGGTATTTGTTATTACTAATTTTAAATTCTACAGTAGATATTATAAATTATAAAGTACGACTTGTAAAATATTTCAGAATTAAGTAATCATTCGGAAAAAAAGGAGCATAAAAAAATCACATTTTAAATGTGTAGATAATTAAATTCTCCTAAGATGAATTTTAATTACATGTAGTTATGTTTATTGGCATTTTAGCATCATTACTTTTGAGAGTTTACTGTTTTATACAAATGTATTCACCACTTTTTGAGCATTATCTGACATTATACAGCATCTGTATTTCTTGCTCTTCTTTGCTGTTACAAGTATTCAAACTTACAGACATTTCAATGTCATGGCGAGTAGGATGTAAACAATCGAATGCGCGCGACTAAGCTTTTAATCAAAATTTCACAGCTTACCGTAAATCATTGAGACACCTGATTTTATTAAACAAATGCTTGAAAATAAATACAAGAATGAAAACATACACATATGAATAAGTAATGAAAAGATACCATTAAATTTATTTCAGGCATCACTCTTAGATATGTTAAATGAAATTTACCTTTGTTGACATTCATTAATCTTATTTAAAATTTGTATTATTTCATTAATCTCATTACTTGCTTTATATTGTATTTTAAAAATGTTTCAATTAGTTCTTTATTTAGAAATGCTTATAAATATGTTTTTACTTCTTATAAAGATTATAATCTTATCTAGCTGAAGATTTCACATTAACCATCTAATTTCCGCCCGTTCTTTACTGATCACATTTTAATGACTAACAGAGCATATTACAGAGATGTCTGTGAGTATTTCATTAACTCCAATAATTAAATAAAAATTCACTTGAAAATTCTCTCTTTTTAAGAACCTATATTTTTCCATATCAGTAGACTAAGAAATAATGTCAACTTTGACTTCAAGTATTATTTTTCTACATAGTGAATAACAGAAATTAATATGCTTAATTATTGCAACGTATTTATAATAAAAATTAAAGAATTTTCTTAATTTTCTTAGTTTTTTTAGCATCATCTCGACTTAGATTTATGCAAGTATTCAGTTCAGAATATTAAGCCTTGAATTCAATACCTTGAATTCCAGATTATTTATTTATGAAAACTTATCCGAATACTTTTGTCTCCCCGTTATTGAAATATATGTTAATACGAAAACATATAGAAAACTAATTAATGGAAACAGCAAAAATTATTAGCACAAAGATCGACATCAGGAATATACACCTATTTTAAATCAAAACGTTTTCCTCGCAAGTTTATAAAATAAACATTGAAAAATTATTTACTTGAATTAAAATGAAGAATTTTCCAGCTCACAACCGTCATAGGCCAGTAGGCAGGGGAGAAAAAAAATCCCGGAATCGGAAATAATTCAGACAAAAGTGGAAACATTTTTAATCACTCTATTTTAGGTCAAATATGAATATCTTGAGTTTTCCCCCTCCGACGAGGCGAGCGCTGGTGATTAGGTAAAAAAAAAATGAGTGAAAAAGAGGTATTTTTTCAGTTTTTTCAAAATAAATATAAACCGATTCATCCAATCAAAGAAGCCGTGTATGTAAATTTTTTAGAACATTAAATTCTGTGTAAAATGAGTACCACATAAAAATTACTTCGGTTATAAAGTTACTATCTTCTCCCGAAGTTGCCAACTTTTGCTAGTAAGTGCGATTTTCGCTACTATTGTGTTTTTCGGGGAAAGTACCTGTTTGAAGAAAAATTAGCTCTAACTAAATGTTGTGGAACGTTTAATTCTGCGTTCAATGAGTACTAATACATGAAAAGTAAATGCATAAGGGTATACAGGTGATTGAATATTGTCTGGCATTGTAATTTTTTTTACGAACCTATATTATAGGGAATAAATTGAACAAAAGTAATAATAAGTATAGGTGCAATATTATTGAATGGTAACTTGATAAAGCAATTCATCCAAGCAGAGAGAAGTGGAGACTGGAAGCTTCATTTACTTTGTGTGCTGGACGATGGACGAATGGATGCGCCCTAGCCATTCGGAAACGTCACGACCATGGCTCAACCCACCGGAGTTCGTATCAGAGTTTGTTCGACTGCCATGTCGGTCCATATACCATACCAAAACTTTTCCGAACGTCGAATGGTAAAAAATCTATTTTCTACAAAATTCTTGTACTCTGTAGAGTTAGCTTATTCTGTAAGACAAGCATGTCCTGCAAATACAGTGTTACAGACTTTGCGTACAAAAAATGGCCACTTGCATGGAAGTAAAGCAGCATTCTTTTCACTCAAAGTAAATGAAGCTTCCAGTCTCCACTTCTCTCTTTCTGGATGAATTGCTTTATCGACGTTACCATTCGAAAATATTTCACACATACATATTATTACTTTTGTTCAGTTTATTTTCTATAAATATAGGTTCGTAAAAAAAAATACAATGCCAGACTATATTCAATCACCTGTATATCATTATGCATTTACTTTTCATGTATTAGTAGTCATTGAGCGCAGAACTAAATGCTCCACAACATTTAGTTAGAGCTATTTTTTCTTCAAAAAGGCACTTTCCCCGAAAAACACAATTATAGCCAAAATCGCACTTACTAGCAAAAGTTGAAAAAAATGACGGCAACTTTGGTAGAAGCTAAGTGACCTTATAACCAATTTAATTTTTATGTATTGGTACTCATTTTATGCAGAATTTAATGATGCTCTAAAAATTTTATATATACGGTTTCTTTGATTGGATGAATTGGTTTTATTTATTTTGAAAAAACTGAAAAATACCTTTTTTTTTTTTTACTCAATTTTTTTACCAAACCACCAGCACTCGCCTCAGCGGAGGGGGAAAACTCAGGATATTTATTTTTGACCTAAAATAAAGTGATTAAAAAAGTTTCCACCTTTGTTTGAATTATTTCCGAATTGAACTCCCTGCCTACTGGCTTATCAGCCATATACAACAAAAACTGTTACGTTATCGTACAAAGAAATAGAAAAGGGAGAAATATCACTAAGATATTATTCACATATTTTGTATGGTGAAAATTACTGATTTGGGAGAGTTGTGATTAATGGTTTTTTCCCTATGTTTTGATCTTCGACTCGGGAGGGAAATGAGGCGCAATAGTCAGATTTTGATTTTCCTAGAATACAATAAAAATTCCTTCCACGTTCAATTAAAATACACTGCTGGCCACTGTAAATGCAACACCCTGAAGGAAACATGCAAATAACATGAAATTTACAACATGCATTAGCGGAGGTGAGATATGCAAATGATTAGAATTTCAGCGCAGACGCACATCACGCGCGCCTGTGGCGCCACTTCAAAGCGCAATTTAAGGCTTGGAGATTTCGACTATTTCAAGTTCGGCAATTGTGTTTTTCTTGTGGTTTTTTTCAAAAAAACGATCAATTATGCCTCGTCGAAAACAGCGATCATCTTTTGATCAAGTATCCGAGTTCGACAGAGGAAGGATAGTGGCCTACCGAGATTGTGGATTATCTTTCAGGGAAATCGGTAGTCGTGTTGGACGAAACCAAACAACTGTAATGCGGATATGTGATCGTTGGATGCAGGAGGGTACGACGGACCGGCGTGTTCGATCGCATCCACCTCAGCGCACCACTTCACGGGATGACAGGCAAATTGTGCGCATGGCAGTGACGGATCGCTCAGTCACATCACGAACCATAGCACAGCACATGCAGTCTGTAACGCATCATCCAGTGTCTGCGCGTACCATTCGACGCCGTTTACAGCAGAGTGGTCTGTCCGCAAGACGTCCATTGCTTTGTCTACCCTTGACGCAGAACCACAGACGTCTCCGCCGCCAATGGTGCGATGACAGAAGGATGTGGACGGCAGAATGGAATGAAATTGTCTTTACTGACGAGTCACGCTTCTGTCTGCAACACCACGATGGTCGCATTCGAGTCTTGAGACACCGTGAAGAGAGGATGCTGAACAGCTGCGTTATGCACTGCCACAGTGGTCCTGCACCGGGTATTATGGTATGGGGCGATATTGGATATCACTCTCGCACACCTCTAGTACGCATTGCCGGTACTTTAAACAGCCAGCGCTACATCTCCGAGGTGTTGGAGCCAGTTGTCCTTCCTTACCTTCAGGGCTTGCCCACATCCATATTTCAACAGGATAATGCGCGACCACACGTGGCACGTATTGTCCAACGGTTCTTCAATACGTCCAACGGTTATTCAATCGCCAGATTGAATTGCTTCCCTGGCCGCCTCGCTTTCCGGATCTTTCGCCGATAGAAAACATGTGGTCCATGGTTGCTCTACGATTGACCCAGATTCCATCCCCAGCTGCCACAGCAGATCAACTTTGGCAACGTGTGGAAGCTGCTTGGTCTGCTGTACCCCAAGAACTCATCCAAAGTCTCTTTGAATCAATGCCGAGGCGTGTGGCAGCGGTGATCTCCAACAATGGCGGTTACTCTGGCTACTGATTTTGGCAGGAACCACACTTCACAGAAGTCTATAAATTTTATCATTTGATACTTGGTCAACATGTTAACTACAAAATAAATTTTGTTGTGATATCTCTTGTCTTTCTTGGTGTTACAATTTGGGTGGCCAGCAGTGTATGTTCAGTGGAGAGCAGTCCTCTCTTTCAAATATATATGTTACTCATGCGAGTTGCTCTAAAACTAAACAGACATTTCACTTATATGGCCGAAAATTTTAATTTACTGTTCCAGAAGTAATAGCAGTTTCTTTTCATAAACATGGGCTATAAGTAGTATTTAAATTGCGATCGTTACTGAAATGTTGCTGAACACAATTCTCACTAAAAGCCAACAAAAATTGAAACGCAGACCAAAATATAAAATGAAATAATTGTTTTACATACGATTCAGACTTTCGTCGGATTAACATCCGGTGTATCGGACTTAGGTAACGTTAATTCTTGTTTCCGATGGCCTCGGCTTAATGCATTCCCACAAAATTTGGTGGTGCTACATGTTATAACTTTAACGCAGAAATTCCCTCTGCGCTGTTTAACAAATACACTCATGGACAAAAAAATTAGCGCACCAAGAAATAATTGCGGGATCGTAACGAAACTTGCAATGAAGGTACATGTCGGGGAGATATGCAAATGATTAGAAATGCAGCGTGATTGCGCATTACGTATAGCCGGTAGAGGGCGCTGAACATCGTACTCTGTGGAGTATAAAACAGGTAACCAAAGCTTGTTTGAGTGTGCTGAATAATTTACAAAGGAAGAACTGAGATAGACATGCCATTACGCCGTGTTCGAACACAATATAAGCAGTTCTCGCAGTTTGAGAGGGGGAGAATCGTCGGGATGATGGAAGCTGGGTGATCAGCTAGGCGAGTAGCTCGTCAATTAGGCCGCTCTGATTGTGTTGTGAGCAGGTGTTGGGACCAGTGGACCCGAGAGATGTCATGTACACGAAGACCAGGCTCAGGACGCCCTCGACAGACCAGTCGTCGAGAAGACCGCCACATCGTAAGAAATGCACGCGTACAGCCAACTGCTTCATCGGCCGCCATCCAGGCACAGGTACCACCTTCACTAGGTACCTCTGTGTCTTCTCGAACCATACGAAGGCGCCTGGCTGAAGGACAGTTGGTATCGCGGCGCCCATTACGTGTGCTGCCCTTGACGCCCAACCATCGTCGCCTCCGTTTGGAGTTTTGCCGTGCACGAGGAAACTGGACTGCAGCGGAATGGAACCAGGTCGTCTTTAGCGACGAATCCAGATTCAATCTCGGCAGTGATGACAATCGTGTTCGTGTGTGGAGAGCCCGTGGTGAACGCTTCGATCCTGCCTTTGCTGTACAGCGACACATCGCTCCCACAGCTGGTGTGATGGTATGGGGTGCCATTGCCTACAATACACGGTCACCCCTAGTATTGTTCCGTGGCACCATGACAGCCCAGCGGTATGTTCATGAAATCCTGCAACCACATGTGTTGCCACTCATGCAACGGCTCCCAGGAGCCATTTTTCAACAAGACAATGCTCGGCCTCATACGGCAAGGGTGTCACAAGACTGTCTCCGCACTGTTACTACCCTTCCTTGGCATGCCCGATCCCCAGATTTCTCTTCAATCGAGCATATCTGGGATCATTTGGGACGACGAGTTGGTCATCCCACGAGTTTGAACGAACTAGAGGCAAGGTTACAGGAAATATAGAACTAAATGTCTCAAGACAACATACAGAACTTGTATGACTCAATGCCCGATCGTATCGCATCGTGCATTCGCGCTAGAGGGGGTCCAACGGAGTATTATCTCCTCCGTTCTTTTGCCTTTTTCTCTGAAATAAATTATCCTTTTTCTTTGATTTTCTTATCATTTACTTATATAAATGTACTCATTACGCATGTAAAATTTCATTTCATTTTGACGACTCCTTCTTGGTGCGCTAATTTTTTTGTCCATGAGTGTATGAATGCATATAACAGTGGTTCTCGACCTGGGGAGGCGGGAGTGATATTCGGGGGTGGGGGTGGGGCGGATGGTTACCAAAAAATATGTGTACAACTTATTTTAAAAAGGCTTTTGGGAATGAAAGTTAAATTCAGCGATAAGGTTTATTTATGACAGTTATCGTATTACTTTTTGATTTATTATTTTATGACTTTAATGAAATAGTGATGTGAACAGCATAGAGCCGTTGTATTGTTTATTGCCAGCGTACTCTTATTTCATAGTCGGCGCTGCTAGAATCTGGGCCTTTGTTTGGCTGCGTGGGCCACTACAGCAGCACGTTCATAAATTTGTAGCTATAGAACATGTCCCTGACCATTCTCAACACACCCTTTTAATCTTTCAAAATTTATGTAGTTATGTTTCACTCGTAAGGAGGGGGGGGGGGGGTGGGGAGGGATACGGTCTGAAGGTCATCTAAAGGGTTAGGGAGAGCTAGACGTAAAATGGTTGAGAATCACTGGCTTTTAGTAAATGTTTTTATTCTTAAGTCTCATAATTCGATTGATTTATCTTCATCTAAAGGAATACTAAAATCTACACTAGTTATCAAAAATTAAGGAAAAATCACAAAAAGAGGGATAACACGTTCAAAACTAGGCCAATCTGTTTAAAATTTGAATATGTTGTTAAGTAAAAGGTGCTGAACAATACTATATTATGCAAAATTGTGGGGCTACAGTCGGAATACGTCATTTGCGATGAGCATAAAAGTGCACGTCTCAGAGCAAGGCGGTAATTATCGCTGCGAGGCTGACAATAGACATCTTGCTTAGCGAAATTGTAACAATGACCTCCAGGCATCATTTGACCGAAGAAATGCGATAGCGAGCTATTGGGAGACTACAGGCAGGACAAAGTCAGACAGAAGTGGCCAGATTGCTAAATGTGAGTCCGTCTGTGGTTCATAGACTTTGGCAACAATTTCTAACCACAGATTCGGCATCCAGGAGGTTCAGCCAAGGACGGCCATTAGGGTGGAACGAAAAAACTTTTTTTTGAATTTCATTATGCTCTAGTTTTCAAAAGTTGCCTTTTAACAAAATAAAGACGGAAATGAAATATTAGCGTAATTGATGCATGTTTTCAGTTAGCGCAAGAAGGGCAAACTTTTGGTTTTTATTAAATTTTTGACAAATTTCGCAATTATTTTGGAATTAAATACACTTCTAGTACAAAAAAGTAGCAAAATATGTAATTTAAACATTCTTTTTAGTCAGGAGACCTGCTAAACTGATTATATAATACGTTTTACTTCATAAAAATAGTGCACATAAAGGCACTTAAGGACGAGGCACTTAAAAGTCACTCGGACATCACGGTGGAACGAAAATTTTGTTTTCGGAATTTCAATATGCTCTAGTTTTCAAAAGTTGTCTTTTAAAATTAAAATTAAGAATATAAAATTATTTTGCTCTACTAAAATATTTTTAAGTGCCGCAAAGGGCTTCAAAATGGGTATTTCTATGAAAAAGTGATTTTATTTGTATTTTTTGTTAAATTCTTTTATAGTATATTAAAATAATGTATATTTCCTGTAAATAAAATATTCAAAATATGATACTTTCACAGAAAACTCGCATATTCTAAGTATTTCTAATTTTTAGAAGCCATAACAGAACAACTGATTTTGTGGAATTTCACGATTTTCATCATATTAATTTTACAGTAACATATTCTTATAATACACATTGGAATGAAAGAAAAACAATTTGTAATTGACGGAGCTTAGTTAAAATAAGCAAATCACACTTATTTAGAAAAATATTAATGTAATGTTTATAAAGTTATTTTGAAAAAAATATTCATGCTTTTCAAAAGGCCATAGTAATCACACTTGGTTTCCATTACTTATTTCACTCACACATTGAATTGTTTTATTGTTTCAAATTTTGGCATTATCTTTTGAGAATGTATTTTTGTTTTTATCAATGCATCTCTTGTAGAAGTACCACGAACGGACAAGGATGACACGGTAAATAATTTAACAATCCTTTCTACTACTTGTGTGTGACATGGAATGTTGTTGAAGTCATTAACTTAAATGAATTGTTCCTACGTCACCTATTTTGTTTCCTAGATGGAAAAACTAAAGGTCCAAATGAATTTGGAAAAGAAATAGGTAAAGAACTAGAAAACTGCTATGAACTTCCAGTGATTGAATTTTCACCTATTGAAAATAGCATTCCATTACTAGAAATTAAGGATGATTTAAGTGTGGACCAAAAATATTTGTTAGAAATGTGTAATGCAATCTCTGTTGGAAAGTGCTTTTCTGATTTGTCCATGATAAAACCAGGAAAATTTAGTCATTCACGATGGCTTAGATTTGGAAAAAGAATACTTCGCTTGTATGTGGGAATAGAATGTCCTTCAAAAAATCTCCGAATACTGACTGATACGTTTTGAAAGTTTATGCACCAATTTGGTTTAACATAAAGCTGAAACCATGTTGTATCCATGGATCGAAGCACTTGTGGAAACTTGTAAGATATTCACGTGACTTCAATCAGACTCTTAAAAATGTAATTGACCCTGTCATTCAAAGAAATGCATACTTTGCCGCTTCTGAAAATCTCCTCCTTTGTATGATATTTGACGATCGCAGTCATGTAAGTGAGCTTCGATTACGCCGGATTCTAAAAGCGAGGGCGGAAAACGAAGGAGGCATCAGAAAGAATTTAGTTCCACGTATAATCTTTGATGGCAAGGATTATATTGATATGATTGAATGGAATGATGTTAAAGTAACAGAACCTCCTATGACGTGGCATGTTTCTGATGACAAACTAAAACAGTTTATAAACTGAGTAAAAGAATCTGATCACGAGAAACAAATTATTAACTTCAACAACATTCCATGTCACACACAAGTAGTAGAAAGGATTGTTAAATTAGTTACCGGGTCATCCTTGTCCATTCGTGGTACTTCTGCAAGAGATGCATTGATAAAAACAAAAATACATTCTCAAAAGATAATGCCAAAATTTGAAACAATAAAACAATTCAATGTGTCAGAGAAATAAGTAATCGAAACCATGTGTGATTACTATGGACTTTTGAAAAGCATGAATATTGTTTTCAAAATAACGTTTTGCCTTTATAGACATTACATTAATATTTTTCTAAATAAGTGTGATTTGCTTATTTTAACTAAGCTCCGTCAATTACAAATTGTTTTTCTTTCATTCCAATGTGTATTATAAGAATATGTTACTGTAAAATTAATATGATGAAAATCGCGAAATTCCACAAAATCAGTTGTTCTGTTATGGCTTCTAAAAATTAGAAATACTTAGAATATGCGAGTTTTCTGTGAAAATATCATATTTTGAATATTTTATTTACAGAAAATATACATTATTTTAATATACTATAAAAGAATTTAACAAAAAATACAAATAAAATCACTTTTTCATAGAAATACCCATTTTGAAGCCCTTTGCGGCACTTAAAAATATTTTAGTAGAGCAAAATAATTTTATATTCTTAATTTTAATTTTAAAAGACAACTTTTGAAAACTAGAGCATATTGAAATTCCGAAAACAAAATTTTCGTTCCACCGTGATGTCCGAGTGACTTTTAAGTGCCTCGTCCTTAAGTGCCTTTATGTGCACTATTTTTATGAAGTAAAACGTATTATATAATCAGTTTAGCAGGTCTCCTGACTAAAAAGAATGTTTAAATTACATATTTTGCTACTTTTTTGTACTAGAAGTGTATTTAATTCCAAAATAATTGCGAAATTTGTCAAAAATTTAATAAAAACCAAAAGTTTGCCCTTCTTGCGCTAACTGAAAACATGCATCAATTACGCTAATATTTCATTTCCGTCTTTATTTTGTTAAAAGGCAACTTTTGAAAACTAGAGCATAATGAAATTCAAAAAAAAGTTTTTTTCGTTCCACCCTAACGGCCATACGATACGACGAGTGCCGATGACCGATATTTTTCATTATGTGCACGAAGAAATAGAACCGCAAGTCCGTCTGCAGATCCTTCCTCGCTGCAAGCTCTGGAAGGTTGGTATCAACGTCAACCGTGAGTAGAAGGCTTCACAAAGGTGGTCTTTTTGCGAAGAGACCAGCCATTTGCATCCCCCTCACGTCACGCCATAGACGGGAACGTTTGCAGTGGGCACGTCAACATGTCCACTGGACTCTTGATAAATGGAGGGCTGTTCTCTTTACGGATGAGTCCGGGTTTAGCCTCCAAAGCGATAGTAGGCGAATTTTGATTTTGAGAGAACATGGAACTCGTTTTCATCCATCACACATCCGTGAAAGAGATGCATACGGATCGGGGAGTGTCTGTGTTTGGGGTAGTATCTCTTTGGGTGGACGCAGAGACCTCCGTGTCTTTCCCCGTGGAAATGTGAATGCTCACACCTATAGAGATGACATCTTTGATGCTTATGGGCGCCCTTATGCCGGGGCAATAGGTGATGCTTTCGTGCTACAGGACGATAACGCGAGACCACACAGGCCTCGCATCGTGGATGCTTATCTTGAGCAGGAAACAATTCAGCGCATGGAGTGGCCAGCTCGATCACCGGATCTGAATCCTATCGAGCATGTTTGGGACGCTTTGGGACGACGTATAGCTGCTCTCAATCCTCCTCCTAGGACCCTAGCCACGCTTTCAACTGCTTTGCAAGAGTAATGACTCTCACTTCCTACCGAACTCATAGACCGCATAATTGACAGCATCACACATCGCTGTATGTGCTGTATTGCTTCTATTGGGGATCATACGCCATATTAAAGGTACTTTTCCTATACCAAACTGACACATCCGATTTGTTCATTTATACATATGCTAGTTTCTATAACACCATAATTGTCTGGCGATTTCTTTTTATGCTATTTTATTCCCTACCTATGTGTTGTATAATGTGTATAAGTTTCATTAAATTCTACGCGTAACTTTTTAAGTAATTGCTATTTTTGGGATTTTTCCTTAATTTTTGATAACCAGTTTATATTAAAACCATATAAATACTAACATCTTTCGAATACGAAATTATATCAACACCATATGATAGTAGAATGTTACATAACTTCATACTCCTTCGAGAGTCTTTCGTCGAAAGCACTCTCAGCCAGGTGATGTCTCTTCATTGATGAATCAAGGAACAATTTAAATACTAACCTCAGCATATTTTTATTAGGAACGAATTTGGGATATGCAACTTTTCCTTGAATATCAATGAAAGACAGTTTCTTACGCGTGTTTTCATTTTGTAATATGGAATCATGAAAAGGGACTCATGGTCTTACACATCTACTACTGTGGATATGTAGCATGCCGAAGGTACATAGATGATTTTTTACATTAAGGACTGAGGCTTCTCAGGAGTGCAGTTGGCCCAAAGTATCTTCCGACGGACGATAATGTTCGACCTCATTGAACCTATCCAGTGGATAAATACCCTGAAACCAGATATATAACGCTATACGATTTATGAGTGTAGTTACCGAATCTAAATTCCACTGAACGAGTAGGGGATGTCTTCGGACGCCAAGCTGCAACAGGTTAGCTCCTTCCTCGGAGCTTGGAAGGTAGATCTAGCCTAGCAGGTGCTAAGATCTACTCTTCTAGAAGAATCAATGTAGATTCCACAGGCATTAATGCATTGTCAACTTCATTCATGGACAGTCGATGCGAGGCCGGCATATCAGTTAAGGACGATCGAACACCATGCTCACTTTTATATCAAGTATAATGGAGATACCATAATTTGTGATTTTTGCTGTCTCGAATAATTTTCAACACAAATTTTTGGAGAATTTTGTTGGGAACACAGCTGTCATCTTTTGCAACACAAAGGTTAAACTAACAGGAATTTATTGCTTGAAACCAATTTCAAAAGTTTTAAAAATACCCATACCTATCGCGGGATTCAAATCGGCAGACTCTGAAGACTAGCTGTCTAGCTATTCGACCATCGTCCAACTATATATTTTTTAGGAGGGGTAGGGGGATTCTGGGTATGTTAACACCACAATATGTCTCTTTAGAAATTAACAGCTTTTCCATTTATACAGTGGCTCCCAAAAGTGTTCGTACATTTACGATTTTGATTGAAATAGGGTTCAATCCATTAATTAAAATGAATATTTCAGAATGGGTATTTAATAATAACATCTATAATCTATTCTTAACAAAACTGCATGAAATATTTTAAAAACATAGTAAAACTTTATTTTTAAGAAACCAATAATAAAAAAATAACAAAAACTTTATCTCACAAAAGTCATCGTACACTTGTAAAAAATCTCTACATATTAGTAAATATTCTAATTTTTCGTTAAATTAATATTTAGTAGGATATCCTTTAGCATCCACAACAGCTTTTAAACGTCTGGGAATAGATTGCACTAGTTCTTTTGTAATTTCTGCATCAATGTTCATCCATTCTTCCTTCATAATTGTTTTTAGTCCGCTTTTTGTGTGAATGTCGTGTTTTCGTACTCGAACCTCTAGTTCTCTTCATATATGTTCTATTGGGTTTAAATCTGGCGATTGAGGCAGTGTTTTCAAAACTTGTGGACAATTATAGAGACACCAGAGGCGAACGTTGATAGCCGTGTGCTTAGGATCGTTATCTTGATAAAAAACAAATTTGTTTCCAATACCCAAATTTTGGGCTGATAATTTTAAATTGTCTCTTAAAATATTTATATAAACAGCATGATTCATTATGCCATCAATAAATACCAAATTACCTAGTCCTGATGCTGACATGCACCCCCACACACAAGGACACCTCCATCGCCATACTTAACTGTTCCCACCGCCATGCTTAACTGGTACTAAGTTCTTGGGATTAAGTTCCTCATTCTTTTCTTCTCCATACAATTATACACCCATCGGAACCAAAAGTATTAAACTTGCTTTCATTGGCAAATAAGACATTATTCCAATACCTTTGGGGCTTATTTATCATTGATAGTGTGAAGGAAAGCCTAAGCTTTCTGTTTTTCTCACTCCCGAAAAATTTTCTACGGGCAGAACGCCCATGTAATCCAGCTGCTCTGAGAACTCGTTAAACAGTTTCAGGTGAAATTTAAGTAGAAAATGTTTCATTAAATTCTGCAGAAACTTTTACAGCACTCAAACGTGGATTTTTCACAAATTTTCTAATTATAAATCTCTGATCACGCTTTGTTAACTTTGCCGGACGACCTTTTCTTACCTTGTTTTCGATCCGATTTTCTTCTCTAAAGCGTTTTATCATATACTGCACAGTAGAATGGGATAAATTAAGTAATTTAGCAATATTCCGAACTGATTTACCACTACTATGAGGAAAAAAATCAATTTTCGAATGCTGTTTGTTGTTTCTTTACGACTACGAGCCATTTTTAAATAACAAAATAGAATATTACGAAGTAGGCAAGCAAAAATTAAAGCCAAACGATATTTTAAATGACACCATAATTCAAAAATAAAAATAAAGCGCCAGACGATAATTTTAATTATGAATTTATCCGAAAACATTTCAGTGTACGATGACTTTTGTGAGATAAAGTTTATGTTACTTTTTGATTACTGGTTTCTTAAAAATAAACTTTTACAATGTTTTCAAAATATTTCATATACTTTTGTTAAGAATAGATTATAGATCTTATTATTAAATGCCCAATCTCAAATATTAATTTTAATTAATGGATAGACCCCTATTTCATTGAAAATCCCAAAAGTGTGCGAACACTTTTGGAAGCCACTGTACATCCTAAATAATTCTGATTTTTCTAAGTTATCTTTTAATTTTGTTCATCAGGTTTTGTTTTCTCCTCACCTGAAAAGCTAAAAAGGTAATATAACAACACCAGCTCAAGAATATGATGAAGAAGAACGAAAAAAGAATATATATATATATATATATATATATATATATATATATATATGTGTGTGTGTGTGTGTGTGTGTGTGTGTAAGAAATAGATTCAGTAATTATTATTTTTAATGACACGTCCCTCACTTTGAGTACGATCCCCGACGAATCAGAGTCAGGAATTTATAAGGAACCGGTTCTCGCCGAATGACCTGCTGGACACATTGGCTATCCTGCGTTGGCAACGACTAAGGAGAAGAGTGATTTTAGATTTGCTCTGTACTACTAGCATGAAGCTACAGAAGGAGGGGAAGCTTCAATGGGGAATCCTTCAAAAAATGGACCAATTATGGTCGCTCACCGGCAGATGGCACGACATGTCAGCAAAGGGCGGATTTTTCATTGCGTTGTATGGCCGTACGGTTTTTAAATCATTTAAAAAAATTTAAATACACACACACATATATATATACGTGTGTGTGTCTGTATATATATATATATATATATATATATATGTGTGTGTGTGTGTATATATATACATATATATATATATATATATATATATATATATATATATATATGTATGTATATACAAATATATATTTATATATATGTATATATATATATTTATATATATATATATATCTATGTATGTATATACAAATATATATATATATATATATATGTGTGTGTGTGTGTGTGTGTGTGTGTGTGCTTTCTCTATATATCACACTCGGGCATCCTGGCACGACAGGTCCTCCTGTCGCCCAAGAAAACCGAAGGAACGAAACCTTAAGAAAAAACAAGAAAGGAGAGAAAACAAAACAAAAACATGGCATGTTCGTCTTAAAGCTACATTAACATCGTTGTATAGCAATTGTTCGTCATAGGTGCCATAGTCTTTGCCGTCACTAAAACATTATACAAAAAAAAAAAAAGAAAGTCATTAAAAATAGTTCAGGATCATGATAGAATGTCAATTGTTCAAGTCGTCATCGTACAGGAAGTGGAGGTATAGGCACTAGGTGTTTGGCCAACTTTTGAGTTGGTCAGAGGCTGTAGATGTCAAGTTGGGACCATCGTGCAGACCAACTTTTCGGATGTCATATCGGTCATGTGGTCGAACCTTTATGATTTCGTAAGGACTAAAGAATTTGGGACGCAATTTGAGCCCAGAACTAAATTGGTTACGTTGAACTGCTACGTGATAGGTAGTTGCTTGTTTCCGACGTTTGTTATACTGTTTCTTGTTTAACTCTTGTAATTTCAAAATGTTGTTGGCATCGTTGCGAGGGTGATTTGTGGCTTGAAATGTCACGTTGATAAACTCGTCTTGTAGGTCAGAAACCTGCTTTATTAAAGCTAGTCGTTTTTCTTCATTTTGTTCATCTCGAGCTGGCAAGTCTTTTTCTAACTGAGTCTTTAGTTCTTGCATATTAACTTCTAAACGTAATTTCTAATAATTCTAAACGGCAAAATGAAAAACGAAAATACTTTAAATAACATAAACACTCAAGACTACATCTCAAAACAAGTAGATCCAAAATTCACCCTAAAGCGAAGACAGCGACGAGGAAATGGTAGTAACAAACTTAACATACAAAAACATAAAACCCTTTTTTTAGAACTAAATAGGGATTTGGTGTCTGAAACTTCAGTAAAATTTAATTGGATAAAATGTAAAATATACAATATTAAAAAACGTTGGTAAAACACACTATGGCAATATGTAATAGATCCTAAATATAAAAGCTTCTTCGAACCATCATATTTACAACACTATTTTGCAATATTAGAAACCTTTAAAATTAGAGCTAAAAAATTAGGTATAAATCTTTCTGCAGCAATACAACCTTTAAAAACAGAATACATAGTTATACAATTTAAAAATAATGCTTTTAATTCCATTCCAATAAATAAAATATTTAAGAATTCTATGTCTGACTTACCTTGTAAAATACAACCTAAAGTTACATACTCTTATAATTTACCAATTAGTCGTAAAATATATAATTATAATCTAATTTCAAAAAATTTAAACACAATTTATGAGTGTTATTGTCATCATCAATCTATGTCAAAATATCTTAATCCAGTTCATAACCATGTCATAACGGGTAATGTTAAAATAGTGTCGAACAAAAACTTACGTGCTGCAATACAAATGGGTACTAAGTTTAGATATAATTGTTTTAAAGACATAGAAATAACCTTCAATAAGAACCTCACCACCTTTATTGAAAAAAATGCTTTAAAATATAATTTGCCTTTGGAGGCATTTACAAAATGGAAACAAAAAACATCATTTACATTTATAAAAAGTTATGAATTGGCTTTACAAGGTTCTAGAACAAAATTCAATAGTCCAAATATGACTTCTATAAAGGGACTACAAAATAAACTGGTAATTAGTTATGTAGACAAGGTGGCTTCTAATTATTCATTTATTTGCAAATTTTATTATATTCAAATTGTAAAAATTTTTTATTCAAATACTACACTTTATGAACCATATGCATTTGATGAGTTGTCTCTGAAACGACGTTTAGTTAAATTGCATAAAAAATTAATATAAATCTTTATTCCTTCTCCTTTCCTTACCTTGTCGCAATTCCCAAATTCCACAAAAAACCTATTACCTTTCGACCAGTAACTGTTGGATTTGGTACCTACATAACTTATGCTAATAAATTGATAATACCAGATTTAAAAAATCTTTTCATTAAAATAAAAAAATTTGGATCCAATATAATCTCTAATAGCTTACAACTAATATCAAAAATCACAAATTTAAACGATATAGAAAAAATAGAATATTTTGACGTAGTAGACCTATTCAATAATATAGACACAACTTTTCTTTTTTCAATTCTAAATGAGTTTTTTCACAGGTTTGATTTACAAGAATATATTACTTTTACTCATTTTAATAATACTCTTCGTATTATATTGTTTGAAAATTATCTATTTAATGGTACTACATACTATATTCAGACATTTGGGCTGCCAATGGGGGATGGTTCATCGTCCTATTTGGCAGATATATATTTATATTATTTTGAATCTAAATCCTCAATTTTACCAAAAATAGCTTTCTTTAGATACGTAGACGACATTTTCATTGCTCACGAGGTTAACTGTAACTTTGTTCCTACTTTTTATCCAGATAATATAAAACTCACTAAGACCGTACAAAACTCCAATAATGAAATAAACTTTTTGGATGTTACCATTACTTTATCAAATGGCACTCTGTCTTTTTGCATTTTCGATAAACGAGATATGTACGACTTTGAAATAAACCGTCTATGCAATTGGAATACAGCCTTACACTCAAATGTAAAGCGTAATATAGTAAACAACTACTTAATTCGATGTGATAGACTTTGTGGATCTAGGACTGAGATGAGAAATAAAGTTAAGAACTTCATTGAACTAGCTATACAAGCGGAATATCCAGCTGGTTTCTGGTGGATATACTATGGAATTATTTCGGACGTATTGATATCCTTAAACACTTTGACTTGAGAGTACAGTATACTTTTTTACCAACTATTTTAAATTTTTAATTTTTAATAAGTTTTTTTAAAACAGTTTATAAATTGTGGTATTTTTAATTGTAGTTTAACGTTTTCTATGCTTTTTCTAATACATTTTTAATTACTGTTTTTAGTAAGGTAGTTTTTAGAGATCTTATTATGACATTATGTCACTTTATTTTATCATAGTATAAAACTTCAACCTTTATGTCTCACTTTTTCTATTTCTTGTTTTAAACTTTTTGAAAAGTTTTAAATTTTCTAATTGATGTATGACGAATGCTGGGAAAGTTTTAGCTATGTAAAAAGATCTTTTAACCAGGATAGAGGGGTCTTAATCCCCCTCACGTCTTTTCAAATACATCAATTTTCGTTTTTCTTTCAAAATTTCCTTTTTGCTTCAGAAATTCACTATCCTTTTTTAACTTATCTTGGTGTATCATTATATCATTGTTTTAATTATATCTTATATAGTATTGTCTAATAATGGCAGCTTAGCGCATATTAACAATATACATATTAATGCCTGTATTTAATAATGAATTAGTATTGGTACAATACATGCTTTAAATATTTTAGTTATATATATATATATATATATATATAATATATATATATATATATATATATATATATATATATATATATATATATATATATATATATATATATATATATATATATGTATATATATATATATGCATATATATATATATATATATATATATGTATATATGTATATATATATATATATATATATATATATATATATGTATATATATATATTTAAATATATGTATATATATATATATATGTATATACATATATATATATATATATATATATATATATATATATATATATATATATATATATATATATGTATGTGTGTGTGTGTGTGTGTGTGTGTGTGCGTGTGTGTGTGTGTGTGTGTGTGTGTGTGTGTGTGTAAGTAAATTGGTGTCCGTCGTTCAAAATTGAACACATCGGTTCACACTAACACCAATTTTATTCTTGACAGGTCACAGGACAAAAAACGATACAATTAACATAGAAGGAACATGATTTTTTACGTCTTTTTGGTAGCCGTCTGCTACCACGTTATATCATAACGTCTTTCTATCGTGGCAGCTTTTGCTCTGTGTGTCGTCATGTGTTCCGCGTAGAACGCCGAAGATCTACGTCAGGCGGGAACGCTTCTGATTCGTCACTCGCCGTTGCCACAGCTTTCTCTATATATCACACTCGGGCATCCTTGCACGACAGGTCCTCCTGTCGACCAAGAAAACCAAAGGAACCAAACCTTAAGAAAAACAAGAAAGGAGAGAAAACAAAACAAAAACATGGCATGGTCATTTTAAAGCTACATTATTATCGTTGTATAGCAATTGTTCGTCATAGGTGCTATAATCTTTGCCGTCACTAAAACGTTATACAAAACAAAAAAAAAAGAAAGTCATTAAAAATAGTTCAGGATCATGATAGAATGTCCATTGTTCAAGTCCAAGTCGTCATCGTACAGGAAGTGGAGGTATAGGCACTAGGTGTTTGGCCAACTTTTGAGTTGATCAGAGGCTGTAGATGGCAAGTTGGGACCATAATGCAGATCAACTTTTCGGATGTCATATCGGTCATGTGGTCGAACCTTTATGATTTCGTAAGGATCAAAGAATTTGGGGCGCAATTTGAGCCCAGAACTAAATAGGTTAAGTTGAACTGCTACGTGATAGGTAGTTGCTTGTTTCCGACGTTTGTTATACTGTTTCTTGTTTAACTCTTGTAATTTCAAAATGTTGTTAGCATCGTTGCGAGGGTGATTTGTGGCTTGAAATGTCACGTTGATAAACTCGTCTTGTCAGAAACCTGCTTTATCAAAGCTAGTCGTTTTTCTTCATTTTGTTCATCTCGAGCTGGCAAGTCTTTTTCTAACTGAGTCTTTAGTTCTTGCATATTCACTTCTAAACGTAATTTGGAATCGTCAGTTAACTGTAATTCCTCTTCAAGTTCTTCAATTTGGTTGTCTAATTCGATGTTAAGATCTTCAAACTTTGATTATAATTTTTTCTTTGATTTATCCACTTTTTCATGAACCATTTGCATATCATCTAATTTGTGGTGCAGTATATCAATATCTTTCGACATCGTCTTCTTTTGATCTTCTAACAAAGCGGAAGCATCTGCTTCCTCTTCAGCTTTCTTTTTATATTCTGCAATCTGTATTTTGGCAATAGCTAACTTTTTCTCTAAGTTTTTCCTTGCTTCTACTTCTTCAAATACTTTCTCTTCTAAACTTTCACGTTCACGTTCAAGATTGCGCGTAGTCTTCTCTAGAGCAACTTTAGCTTTTTGCACTGAATCTAACTGTTCATTTAATTTTTCAGTGGCTACTGCATGTTTCTGCTTCAAATTACGAATCTGGTTTTGGTGTGCAGCAGTTTCATCTTCCAAAAATTCCTCTTTAAAATATTGAGTTCTTCCTCCATTTTAGTTCACAAAGCTTGTTGTGTAGCTGTTGAATCCATAGAATCAAGAAGTTTATTCCTCAAATCTTCTAACTCCTCATTTAAGTTTCTTTTCTGCTTTTCAGACATTGCTAAAACTTCTTTTAAGTGAATCAGTTCAGATTCCAAAGCTTTTTGTTTCTTTTCAGCTTCTTTCGCTTTAGCATTCAATTCATCTTTAACTAACCGAGATTCTTCCACTTCTCGCTGAAAATCTTTCAACTGACTCTGCAAATTTTTGAGTTGGTGGGTTTGGTCAGTAATCATTGTAGCTTCGCTACCTGAATCGTGAAGCTCATGAAGATCAACATTGTTTATCTTTATTGGATAAGACATATAATTGGTTGGTGTAGGAACATGTAAGACGTCATTAGGTGGAGTAGTTTCCGAAGAATTTTCTGGGATTGTCTGTCCAACGCGCTGCGAGCAAGTTGAGGATAAATGTCCAAAAGAATTGCACGTAAAACATTTTGGTGTCGTATGCTGGCAACTGGAACTTTTGTGGCCCTTGGAACCGCAATTGTAGCAAACGGGGTTTTGGAGAATTATTAGGGAGTTTTCTATCGAAGGTGTAATTTCGTTGACGATTATCATATGTGAATTTAATATCATTAGAAGGTTTACTTAATTTAGACGTTGAAAGAAATTTCTATTAAATTGTTAATTTTTCTTTGAATTCTGGAACAGATTTAGCACCATATAACAAAATTTTATTAGATGTAGAATCGGGAATACCGTTGGTAACATAATCAAAAATTGAAGAAACGTCAATTTGACCTCTTGAACCGATTTCTCGCATAGCTATGAAGTAGTCGTGTAAGGATTCATTAGGTTTTAACCGTCTTTGCCGCAACATCGTGTGAAGATCGGCGCTATTTAATTTGGAGGAAAATTCTTCTAGTAAGTTTTCTTTCAGCGAATTCCAAGTGGTTATGCCATGAAGAGAATTAATAAATGTTTTGTGGAACCAACTAAACATTTTTTCGCAAACACAATTTTGTGGACATCATTTGTGATGCCATTAAGATCAAAAAGTTCTTCTAAATCCTGTATGAAAATTTCAACGCTGTAAGAATCGGACGAACCGTTAAAATTTTTAATGCACTCTGCAAGGTCACGTAACGATAAATGTATTCCACTGTTAGAAGCTGGAAAACACTGCGAATCAACATCCGACAAAAAAGGATTTATCTGTCTCTGCCCGAAAGAGTTGTTTATGTTAGAATGTGAAGCTGCGGTTGGAAATGAACTTTGAACTGGCACCTGGCTAGTCGCCAAAACCGTAGAGCTGCTGTTGGCATCGGTGGGTAAATCATTTTCAGTTTCGCTCGTATCCGAGAGCACAGGGGGGAGAAATAATGCAAAGTTATTTAGAGCATTGAATATAGTTTCACAGCTTTGAACTGGGTCTGTAGAACAATCAAGATGTAGCAAATTCGCAATACAAATTAAATTGGTGCTGGAAAAAGTTTTAAGCCTTTTATCCCGTTCGTCATTGACATGAAAAGTTTTAGGGAAACCGGAAAAAATGCGGAGTTCTTGACGATTGTCGCTCCCAGCATCATTTTCAAAAATAAACTGGTGTAATAATCTGATTGCCTTTGTTGACCCTGATTTAAGGGCTTTTGAAATATGCGGAATATCATTTAAAGTACTCATATTGAAAGTAAACAGTACAAAATATAAATATGCTAATATATCTTCAAAAACAAAACCAAAACACTTCTTGTATCGGAATTAAAAATGCACACATTCATCAGAAAAAGATAATTTCTTTTCTTAAATATTTCTTAAATATGCTCATATATCTTCAAAAACAAAATCAAAACACTTATTGTATTGGAATTAAAAATGCACACATTCATCAGGAAAAGATAATTTCTGTTCTTAAATATTACACCAATGCAGTACAATTAAAGTCAAATACGTGTAGGAAAACTATACCAGTAGAGTATATACAGAACATCTGTATTTCAATAACACATCGTACCATAGAACAATTGTTTTTCTTCTGGAATGTTACTTCTCGGAGATTTAATTTCAATTGTTCATTCTCAGTAACAACAAATTGACGATCGTAAAAATATCTTCATATGACAAATTAAATTAAACTCATCGGTTCGTCGTATAGGAGTAAAGGTAATCCAGTCCGGTAGGAACGTCGTAGGATGGCTTGCTAGGGGATAGTGAAAGGAGGCCCAGAACGCACTTTGAAAAATGCAGAGGTCCTGTCCACATGTAAATTAGTGTCCGTCGTTCTAAATTGAACACATCGGTTCACACTAACACCAATTTTATTCTTGACAGGTTACAGGACAAAAAACGATATAATTAACACAAAAGGAACATGATTTTTTACGTCTTTTTGGTAGCCGTCTGCTACCACGTTACATCATAACGTCTTTCTATCGTGGCGGCTTTTCCTCTGTGTGTCGTCATGTGTTCCGCGTAGAACGCCGAAGATCTCCGTCAGGCGGGAATGCTTCTGATTCGTCACTCGCCGTTGCCACAGCTTTCTCTATATATCACACACACACACACACACACACACACACACATATATATATATATATATATATATATATATATATATATATATATATATATATATATATGTATATATGTATATACCGGGTGGCCATAATTAAACTGACAGTGCTCACAGTGTTCTGTAGCGCGATCTATTTGCGAGAATGACGCCACATTTTGTAGGAAGATTAAACAAGACGGGGGACGAAGGATTCTGCGAAAAAATAAATTAGTTCCAAAAGTCACCGCTAGGGGAATATTTGGCGCTGTGTAATAGAAAATAGAGTGTTAACAAATGCAAATTAATACGGAATAAAATTACCTTTTATTATGCACATTTTCTTATTTAGTTCAAGTGCAATATGGCAACACTTTTAAAAAAGCATAAAATCTACATAAACACCGATAAAGTCTCATGATCTGCAATATCACGTATGCTGAGCAGAAGAAGAAGTTCTTTATTCAAGTTTCACGTTACATCCATTGGCACAGTGCCAGCTGCTTGGGTTTTAAAAGGCAATGTGTTACGTTTCGAATCAATCGGATTGAAAGTTTATGTGCAATGTCTCCTTCTTTAGTCGAGCGTGCGTTACTGGTCAAATTCTTTTACCTCAACCAGTGCAACGCGTCAGCCGCTCTTCGTGCTTTTAGAACGCACAAAAAAATGCGTAAAGGTAACAGTCCTGTGTCAGTTAATGGGCTAAAAGCAATCGTTGCGACGTTTGAGAAAACAGGTTCTCTGTAAGTTCAGTCAGGCAGAGGACGAAAACCTGTACCACAGGATACAATCGAAGCAGTTGCCACGGCGATTGTCGACAGAGGACCAGACAATATTTCTGCCACCTCTAGCGCCCGTGGATTAGCTCGTAATATGGACTTACAGTACGGTATGGAAAATCTTACGAAAGATTATCAACTTCTATCCGTACAAGATCAGCCGTGTACAGGAGTTACTGTACCCCAACCATGATAAGCGATTGAGTTTTGCTCTCACCTTTCTTGCCAGAATGGAGGTGGATGATGCTTGGCCGTGGAAAATCTTATGGGGAGACGAGGCCCACTTTTACCTGCATGGAACTGTGAATACCCAGAACTGCCGAATTTGGGATGACAAATCACTACATGCAGTCACAGAAATTCCCTTACATTCACCAAAGGTAACTGTTTGGTGTGGGTTCACAGCGGAATTTATCGTAGGTCCATTCTTCTATGAGAACATTACCCCGACAAAACCGGAAACCTGTTCTGTTACCGGAGAGAAATATCGCCACATGTTGAACAGCTTCGTCATTCCGACACTTCAGCAAAGACAATGCCTGGGGGAAATCATTTTCATGCAAGATGGAGCCCCTCCACACGTTGCTGTACGGGTGCAACAGCTGCTACGACAGAAATTCACAACAGAAAGAGTCATTAGCCGCTACTTTCCAACTGCATGGCCACCTCGGTCGCCTGATCTTACCCCATGCGACTTCTGGCTATGGGGTTACCTTAAGTCCAATGTCTATCAAGGAGTGGTCCAGGACCTGGCTACGTTGAAGGATAACATATCACGGACTGTACAGGAGATTCCTGCAGACATGTTACTTTCTGCTGTTGTGCATACTGTGCACAGAATGCAATATGTGGTCCACAACAACGGCAGCCACATTGAACCTCATTTGAATGCAAAATAAAAGGTAATTTCCGTATTGATTTGCATTTGTTAACACTCTATTTTCTATTACATAGCGCCAAATATTCCCCTAGCGGTGACTTTTGGAACTAATTTATTTTTTCGCGGAATCCTTCGTCCCCCGTCTTGTTTAATCTTCCTACAAAATGTGGCGTCATTCTCGCAAATAGATCGCGCTACAGAACACTGTGAGCACTGTCAGTTTAATTATGGCCACCCGGTATATATATATATATATATACAGGGTGTCCCAAAACGACCGCATAAACTCTGCACAGCTAGATTCCTCGTTGGGAGTACATAAAAACTGCTCATAGAAGCGTTCCTGTACTATCCATAGCTTACGAGAAAAATACGAAAAACAAAGTATGACGTCACTGCCAGTGCAAGAAAAAACACTTTATTGAACATATCAACAGCATGCACAATTAAAAGCAGATGTTCAAAGTGTCCGCCGTGCATGTCGAGGCAGGCTTGAGCATGCCGTGGAATGGCTGTCATCACATGTTGCAGCATCGCGGGGTCCATCGAAGTACAAGCAGCATGCAGACGAGCAACTAAGTCCATTTGTGTTGTCACTACGTCTCGATACACCAGTTCCTTGAGATGGCCCCATAGGAAAAAATCCAACGGTGTAAGATCTGGCGAACGTGGCGGCCATAGAACCGGACCCCCACGTCCGATCCAGCAGCCGGGGTATTCCATATCCAGCCAACCAAGTACAGGAGCACAGAAATGCGCCGGAGCCCGATCATGCTGGAACCAAAGTCCCTGTATTGCCGCTAATGGTATGTCATCGAGGAACTCGGTTAAGACCTCATTGAGAAACACCAACTACGACTGTCCCGAGAGCCGTTCAGGCAACAGATATGGTCCAAGCAGGCGATCCCCGAGTATGACGGCCCACACGTTAAGAGACCAACGTTCCTGATGTTTCTGCGGCCGGATTGCATGCGGATTGACCTGGGACCACATATGGCTGTTGTGATGGTTGAATACCCCATCATGAGTGAAACATGATTCATCAGTCCACAGGATAAATGCAATGAAACCATTATCTGTGTTCTGTTGCTGCAACAGCCATTCACAGAAGGCCACGCGTTTCTGAAAGTCATCTGGTTTCAGACCTTGCACGGTTGTGTACCGAAATGGGTGTAGCCTCTCAGACCGTAAAAGCCTGTGCACAGTACTTTTACTCGAAGTCATCTCACGGGCTAATGCGCGTGTGCTTACCTCGGGCGTCTCTTCTACCCGCTGCAGTATTGCATCCGCCTGTGCTACCGTCAGGCCGCTCCGCGGTCTTCCAGTATCGTGAAGATTGGCTGTTGGCAAGACGCTTCCCGTATTTCGCAGTCTGTCGTCCAGCCTACGGATGACGTTGACATCGGGAGGACGGCGGGACAGATATCGACGGGCATACTCCCTAGCAGTTCGTAAGGCATTTCCATTACATCGTCCGTACATCAAGTACATGTCGCAGTAGTCACGAACGGAGTACATGGCCACCATACGAAGACTCCCGGTAGCTGCAAGATGCAGCCTTTTAAATACCAGTTCAACGGCGGCTTAACGTCATTCCATGGTGCGCGCCTATGCATGACGCGATATGCGCGGCGAACGTTTTAAACATTATCGTCTGGAAAGATATGCAAATATTGTTGTTGATATGTCCAATAAAGTGTTTTTTTCTTGCACCGGCAGTGACGTCATACTTTGTTTTTCGTATTTTTCTCGTAAACTATGGATCGTACAGGAACGCTTCTTTGGGCAGTTTTTATGTACTCCCAGCGAGGAATCTAGCTGTGCAGAGTTTATGCGGTCGTTTTGGGATATATATATATTATATATATATAAATATATATATATATATATATATATATATATCTAATATATAAAAATGAATGTTTGTCTATCTGTAATTGTATAAAAATCCACAGTTTAGGAGCAACGATCGTGAAATTTTACATACAGGCGTCTTTAAAAACAGCCAAGGGTCTAAAGAACTTCAAAAATCGAAATTAATTACCGTTGATTTTTAATTAATAAAAAACCAACAATTTTGAAACTAAATGTAAGCTGTTACACTTTGTGGAATCACCCCTCTGAATATGGCGTCCACGTTAGGGTTAGCTGGCAAACAGCGAGCGAAAAGATAAAAATAAATAAAATCAAAAAGTTTCGAGTCATATATTAAACCAGAATAATAAATGAAAATAATAATCTTTCAAGTCAGATTTTATGCTCTAAAATAAATCGGATCCAACGGCATATTGACACTCTCACACGCGATGGAAAATTCGAATCAACCACGCTAAGTGTCACGAGATTTTTTTTAATCGCTACTGCAATCCCCCTCGCTTATGTCTTTGTGTCTATTGAAGAGTTAAAGACTAAGCTTCTATCCTGCTAACTTATTTCTGACTTAAAACTCCTCTTGCTCCATAAATACATGTATATTCACCAACCCATAGCAACTTTCCAGTAATCTTAGTACGAATATTTCTCTATTTATTAAATAAAACAGCATGTCATCGTGGCGCATTCGGTAAAATCGTTCATTTCGTACGCTTCACGACCCTTGTTCGAATACGGATCGTACAAATTTTGCTAAACCTGTATTTTCAGCTTTCTTATGGAGGCTTTTTTATTTCATTTTTAAAATTATTATTATTATTTTTATTTATTATTTTTTTAATTATTTTTATTTTATTTTATTATTTTAAAAATTATTATTTTTATTTTATTTTATTTTTCATATTATTAATGTGTATAACATTTCGTATACTTTTTTTTCTATGTTATTTATACTGTGTTTAGATTTTTAATGGATTTTGGTAGGTTTATTATAAATTTTTATATTTTATGCTTTACTTTTCCGGATTTTTTGCTCCAATGATAAAGGCTAAATCTTTTCTATGTTATTTATACTGTGTTTAGTTTTTAAATTGATTTTGGTTAACAAACATTCGACAATTTGACATTTTTACTTTTCAGCTTTACTTTTCAAAATTCTTTACTTTTCTAAAGACAATTTGACATTTTTCCATTTCAGCTTTTAGTGGTTTATTAAAAATGTATATACACTCATGGACAAAAAAATTAGCGCACCAAGAAATAATTGCTGGATCGTAACGAAACTTGCAATGAAGGTACATGTCGGGGAGATATGCAAATGATTAGAAATGCAGCGTGATTGCGCATTACGTATAGCGCGCTGAACATCGTACTCTGTGGAGTATAAAACAGGTAACCAAAGCTTATTTGAGTGTGCTGAATCATTTTCAAAGGAAGAGCTGAGATAGACATGCCATTACGCCGTGTTCGAAGACAATATAAGCAGTTGTCGCAGTTTGAGAGGGGGAGAATCGTCGGGATGATGGAAGCTGGGTGGTCAGCTAGGCGAGTAGCTCGTCAATTAGGCCGCTCTGATTGTGTTGTGAGGAGGTGTTGGGACCAGTGGACCCGAGAGATGTCATGTACACGAAGACCAGGCTTAGGACGCCCTCGACAGACCAGTCGTCGATAAGACCGCCACATCGTAAGAAATGCACGCGTACAGCCAACTGCTTCATCGGCCGCCATCCAGGTACAGGTAGCACCTTCACTAGGGGCCTCTGTGTCTTCTCGAACCATACGAAGGCGCCTGGTTGAAGGACAGTTGGTATCGCGGCGCTCATTACGTGTGCTGCCCTTGACGCCCACCCATCGACGCCTCCGTTTGGAGTTTTGCCGCGCACGAGGAAACTGGACTGCAGCGGAATGGAACCAGGTCGTCTTTAGCGACGAATCTAGATTCAATCTCGGCAGTGATGACAATCGTGTTCTTGTGTTGAGAGCCCGTGGTGAACGCTTCAATCCTGCCTTTGCTGTATAGCGACACATCGCTCCCACAGCTGGTGTGATGGTATGGGGTGCCATTGCCTACAATACACGGTCACCCCTAGTATTGTTCCGTGGCACCATGACAGCCCAGCGGTATGTTCATGAAATCCTGCAACCACATGTGTTGCCACTCATGCAACGGCTTCCAGGAGCCATTTTTCAACAAGACAATGCTCGGCCTCATACGGAAAGGGTGTCACAAGACTGTCTCCGCACTGTTACTACCCTTTCTTGGCCTGCCCGATCCCCAGATTTGTCTCCAATCGAGCATATCTGGGATCATTTGGGACGACGAGTTGGGCATCCCACGAGTTTGAACGAACTAGAGGCAAGGTTACAGCAAATATGGAACGAAATGTCTCAAGACATCATACAGAACTTGAATGAATCAATTCCCGAACGTATCGCATCGTGCATTCGCGTTAGATGGGGTCCAACGGAGTATTAACTCCTCCGTTCTTTTGCCTTTTTCTCTGAAATAAATTATCCTTTTTCTTTGATTTTCTTATCATTTACTTATATCAAAGTAGTCATTACGTATGTAAAATTTCGTTTCATTTTGACGACTCCTTCTTGGTGCGCTAATTTTTTTGTCCATGAGTGTATTTTATATTTTATTTTTCAGGGTTTCTTTGCCCCAATGATGAAACGCTAAATCTAGCTGAATTCTGAAGAAATTATTGTAAATTTATGGTTTTTTATGTTGGGTTTTCTTTTTATTCATGCGTATAACATTTCACATGCTTTTTATTCTATGTTATTTATACTGTGTTCAGTTTTTAAATTGATTTTGGTTAACAAACATTCTTAAAATCCCGGGCAACGCCGGATAAATTATCACCTGTGTAGGTTGATAATTTATAAATTTTAAAACTGTTACCACATGTATATTTACAGATCCACAAGAACTTTCCAATATTTTTAATTAATAAATAACCAACATCTTTTCAAGGATGCGACTGTCGATTCACAGACGTTCAGTAGATGGCGCCACTATTTTAAACTTTTAGTATTCCAACCATGAAGCTACAGATGTTTCATGATTCCAACTCATCTGAAAACCAACACTTCGCTACGGAATACATTCAAATTAAATACAACGTCAAAGTATGCAATTAATGGCAATATATATATATATATATAATAAATACAACGATCAATGTATACAAATGATGTAAGAAAACAAAAAAATATATTTTTTTAAAAATCGTAAGGGATATTTTTATAGACAAAATAATGTAGAAGAAAATATTCAAATTAAATCTAATAGGACATACTAAAGAATATAGTACAGTTTGAGGAACTTATCTTTTACTGTATTTTAATATTTTTTTGGATAATGTCCAATCGTCTGCCGCATTAGCAAGAAAAAAAAATGTTTTGTCTATTTCGTTGTTACGTGATGATAAATTTATTTAAAGTACCAGAAAAAGAAATCACATGATCAGCGTTTAATAAATTAAATTGTAAAAATTAATCTTTAAAAATTCACCAAAAATCAGAAAATGGAGGTAAAGATTCGAAAAAAATTTCATTTTAAAGGAATTTTTATGATCTTTTTCGTGATATAAATTTTACATCCCTCAAATTATTATTTTAAATGCAAACTTGAAAAAAGTTACAAAAACAGCTTAAAAATTTAATTTAAAAAAATCTAAGAAGAATTTTTTTTAAATCTTTCTTAGTGCACCCCTACATTATAAGAAGAATCGCCATGTAAAATTTCAGTCCTTAGGTTCAGCGGTTTGGTCTGTACTTTGTATGTCATTCAGTCAATCATTTTGTCAGTCAGTTACGGAAATGTTTTATATATATAGATTTTTTGTTACTATCTTTATATCGTAACGTTAACTTCATGCGCACGCATTATTTTCCTATACTTTTTTTATTATCTTTATAATAGAGTAATTTTCATATGATTTTAAACAACAATCGTTTTTAACTGGCATTCAATTGGCTGTTAAAACTTTATATTTACATCCTATTTAAAAGAAGTAGGGTGTAAATTGTAGGGTAGAAAGTTGGTAAGATCAAAATTTTGTGCAATGTATTTAATTTCTCCATTAAAAGTAGTTTTTTTCTAAAAATTAATGTATTTCGCTTGGAAAGCTAAATATTTTATGCACGCGGTTTATATTATTATTACTATCTTTATATCGTAACGTTAACTTCATGCCCGAGCATTATTTTCTTATGCTTTTTTTATTATCATCTTTATAATATCTTTATTTTCATATGGTTTTAAACAACTATCGTTTTTATTGATATTATGCTGGTTTTTTATTAATTAAAAATTTAGGGTAATTAATTTCGATTCCGGAAGTTCTTATCTTTATTTTCATATGCTTTTTCATTTACGAATTATTCAAATGTTGGTTAAAAAACTTTTGCGTAATTTATATATTTGTGTGTGTTTAATTATTGAAATTAATACATTTATATTTCTTGAGAGGATGTTTCAGTTTTTAGTGGTACTATGATGAAAGGCTGAATGTACCAAAATTCTGAGGAGTTTATTATGGAGAGAAAAGGAATTTAATATGTAGAGGATGTTTATAGGAGTTAAATGTGGAGAGGAGTTGAATGGTTTGCAGCCCTCAACCAAACACTTCATTTTTTAAGAGGCAACGCTGCAGTCATATCATGGTTCTATTGGAAATTTCTGCTGAACCTGTAATTTCAGCTTCTTTTTTTTTCCCACCAATGATGAAAGGCTAATTCTAGCTGAATTCTGAGGAGTTTATTATAAATTTATATATTTATAGATTTCACGAGGTTTTTTTTTCTATGTTATTAATACTGTGCTTAGTTTAAATTAATTTTGGTTAACAAACGTTAGAGAATTTGACATTTTTACTTTTCAGATTTTAGTACTACAATGATGAAAGGCTGAAATTCTGAGACGCGTATAACATTTCACATATATTTTTTCTATGTTATTTATACTGAGTTAATATTTAAATTGATTTTGGTTAACAAACATTCTTAAAATCCCGGGCATCGCCGGGTACTTCAGCTAGTATATATATATATATATATATATATATATATATATATATATATATATATATATATATATATATATATATATATAAATATACACTGCTGGCCACCCAAATTACAACACCAAGAAAGACAAGAGATCTCACAACAAAATTTATTTTGTAGATAACATGTTGACCAAGTATCAGATGATTAAATTTATAGACTTCTGTGAAGTGTGGTTCCTGCCAAAATCAGTAGCCAGAGTAGCCGCCATTGTTGGACATCAACGCCTCGGCATTGATTCAAAGAGACTTTGGATGAGTTCTTGGGGTACAGCAGACCGAGCAGCTTCCACACGTTGCCAAAGTTGATCTGCTGTGGCAGCTGGGAATGGAATCTGGGTCAATCGTAGAGAAACCATGGACCACATGTTTTTTATCGGCGAAAGATTCGGAGAGCGAGGCGGCCAGGGAAGCAATTCAATCTGGCGATTGACGAAGAACCGTTGGACAATGCGTGCCACGTGTGGTCGCGCATTATCCTGTTGAAATATGGCTGTGGGCAAGCCTTGAAGGTAAGGAAGGACAACTGGCTCCAACACCTCGGAGATGTAGCGCTGGCTGTTTAAAGTACCGGCAATGCGTACTAGAGGTGTGCGAGAATGATATCCAATACCGCCCCATACCATAATACCCGGTGCAGGACCAGTGTGGCGGTGCAGGACCAGTGTGGCGGTGCATAACGCAGCTGTTCAGCATCCTATCTTCACGGTGTCTCCAGACTCGAATGCGACCATCGCGGTGTTGCAGACAGAAGCGTGACTCGTCAGTAAAGAAAATTTCATTCCATTCTGCCATTCACATCCTTCTGTCATCGCACCATTGGCGGCGGAGACATCTGTGGTTCTGCGTCAAGGGTAGACAAAGCAATGGATGTCTTGCGGACAGACCACTCTGCTGTATACGGCGTCGAATGGTACGCGCAGACACTGGATGATGCGTTACAGACTGCATGTGCTGTGCTATGGTTCGTGATGTGACTGAGCGATCCGTCACTGCCATGCGCACAATTTGCCTGTCATCACGTGAAGTGATGCGCTGAAGAGGATGCGATCGAACACGCCGGTCCGTCGTACCCTCCTGCATCCAACGATCACATATCCGCATTACAGTTGTTTGGTTTCGTCCAACACGACTTGAATGGCCCATGCGTCGCGCACCTACGATTTGTCCGCGATCGAAGGCGTCCAAATCAGGCAGTTTACCCATACTGGCAATTCCAACAACTAATTCAGAAGAACCACAGTACGCGCTATATATGCAGTTACCACAGCGCCCTTACTTGCGCATATATGACGCGCAGCGCTACACAATTTGCATAGGCTTTGCTATCCCTAATTCAGTGGCACTTCAGTGTATATAAATATATATATATATATATATATATATATATATATATATATATATATATATATGTATATATATATATATGTATTTGTATATATATATGCATGTATATGTATATATATGTATATGTATATATATATATATATATATATATATATATATGTGTGTGTGTGTGTGTGTGTGTGTATGTATATGTATATATATATATGTCTATATATATATATATATATATATATATATATATATATATATATATATATGTATATATATATATATATATGTATATATATATGTATATATATATATATATATATATGTATATATACTATATATATATGTATATGTATATATATATATATATATATATATATATATATATATATATATATATATATATATATTGTGATAACTTAAGACTCCGGGTAGCTAAAAATGTTCAGAGTCAGTCTACTACATTAAAATACAATTTTATTAAATTTAAGTCGGAAACTTTTTACACTATTTTCAAATGTGTTGATCTACCTCTAGACATAGAGGGAACTGGCCTTCGTAATAGCCAAATAATTTCGATGAGAAGATGTCGGCAAGTACATTCACACCTGAACTATAAGGTCGGTACACAGCCTCTAGAGCATACAGCTCTGAAAATAGAGTAACTTCGTAAGGAAAGTTTTAGCTAACGAGAATCTTATAGAGCGTGCTGCTCTGAAATATAAAAATAACTTCTTGATGAAGTAACGTGCTAACAGAAGCCTGTAGAGCAGGATGCTCTGAGATAGCTATACTTCAGGGTGAAGTATTAGTTGACGAGAAGCTTCAAGTGGGCTGCTCTGAAAAATAAAGTTCAGGATGAAGTCGGTTCGCTCCAGGACAACTTAGACGAAAGGTGCTCTCTAGATGAGAGTCTCGACCAAGTCTGTCCAAAAAAACTGGATTTCTTCTCCCGGCGTTGGCACTTGTGCTTCCGGTCACGTGACTGCAAATGTTTAGGTTGGCTGGCACAATTTGTGACGTCATGTCCGTTGGCTGTGATTCGCTTGACAACGAAGCCATGTGTTCGGCTCTTATAAATCAGCTGATCTGAAAATCATTAGTTCACGTCGAAATATTCATTAGTTTACGTCCTGTCAGGGGCGGCAGATAGGAGCAACCCCATTCTCTGCTTCCAGACACCTTGACGCCGATCTATAGAATTGTTCGCAGGTCACCTGCTGTGGGAGGTCCGGCTGTCTGTGTCGTGTGGGAGGTCCGGCTGTCCGGCTGTTATTCGGAAAGGGTCGTAACGGATTCTTACAACCCCTCCCTCCTTGAATGAGATTTTGGTATAATGGCAAAATCTGAAAATCACGGTTAGACACAGCTCACCTGATACATCATTAGAGGCAATGAATTTAATTTACTACACAATTATTACTACATTTACTTACTACACAGGTTAGTACATTTATTCTAGTACATTATGATATTACTACGTTACCTAAGAAATTAATACACTTAATTTATTTACACAATTCATTAATTATTTTCACACTACATTAATTTATTTTCAACATTACGCCTGACTTAAAGTTTCTATTTGCCATCAAACGGCTTAGGCAATCGGCATGACCTATCAATTTACCAGATTTGTGGACAATTTGATAATTGAAAGGCTGTAAGGCAAGAGCCCATCTCATAAGCCTTTGGTTATTTCCCGCATTTTTTTTAAGAAAAACGAGCTGATTGTGATTGGTCTCGATGGTGAATCTCTGCCCATCCAGGTAATGTCTTAGTTTCTTTATGGCGTATATTATGCCTGCGCACTCTTTTTCGGTGGTGCAAAACTTTTTTTCTGCATTAGTAAATTTTTTACTAAGGTACAACACTGGATGGTCAGTATTCTCCGGTCCCTTTTTTTCCATAATTATACCGATACCAATGTCGGATGCATCGGTTTGCAGGATAAATTCTTTGGCGAAGTCCGGGGCGTACAAAACAGGTTTCTCAGTTAGTTTCGTTTTCAACTCTTGAAACGCTGTATTGCACTCCTCCGACCATTCAACCGTCTCCTTTCTGTGTTTTCCTTTTAACGCCCGCGTCAGCGGCTCAGCTATGACCGCATAGTTAGGAATGTATCTAGCATAATAACCATTAAGTCCAAGGAACTGTCGGATTTGGGTCTTATCCCTCGGTGTAGGAAAATCTACTACCGCTTTAATTTTCGCTTCGGTCGGCGTCCGACGTCCTTCTCCCACCATGTGTCCCAAATACTTAACACAACCTTGTGCGAATTTGCACTTGGAAGGTTTGATCGTTAGCCTGGCAGATGCTATTTTCTTCAAGATCATATCTAGATGTTTTAGGTGATCTTGCCAATTTTCAGAGAATATTTCGACATCGTCCAAATATGGAACGCAGAAGTCGCCACATACCTGAAGTAGCTGCGCCATAAATTTTGAGAAGCAATAGGGTGCATTCACTAACCCGAAGGGAAGGACTAGGGGGCTATATGTCCCAAAAGTAGTCACAAAACTTGCAAGTCTTTGCGCCCTAGCGCTCAAGGGGATTTGCCAATAACCCTTAGTCAAATCGAGGACCGTAATAAATTTAGCGGCGGCCACTTTCTCGATACGGTCATCCATGTTCGGTAGTGGATAATACTCTGTTCTGATAACGGAATTAAGGCGTCTGTAATCCACACATGGGCGAGGCTCTCGACCTGGACTTTCGACTAATATCACTGGAGAGGTATAATCCGACTCTCCAATTTCGATGATTTTTAGATCTAACATTCTTTTAATTTCGGTTTTTAAGATCTCATTTTGCCACGGTGAAGTCCTATAGGGTTTGGATCTAACTGGTTTGTCACTAATGAGCTCAATATCATGCTCAATTAGATGCGTTCGGCCCGTATCGTTCGAGAATAATTTCTGATGGTTTTGTAACAACTCACCTAACTCTAGGATTTGTTCGGGAGTACACCTCTCTTCTAACATGCTACCCTTAATAATCTCCTGGTAGTCGAAAGTACTCGGGCTTGATACAGGGTATTGGATCTCTAGGTCAGTTTCGCTGTTCTCATTTGTAATTTCTTCGCACATAATTAAATTTACACATTCCATACGTCGGTGGTATGGTTTTAATAGGTTTACGTGATACACCTGTACCTTGTTAGTCTTCCCCGGCATTTTTACGATGTAATTTGTCTCTGACAATTTCTTCTCAATTTCTCCAGGTCCCACCCACTTAACGGCAAATTTATTTGCGGGACAAGAGGATAAAACCAAAACTTTCTCCCCAACTTTAAACTCTCTCCTCACTGACCCTTTGTCATAATAAGCTTTTCTTTTAACTTTGATTTCCCTTTCGGAAGCGATCTCCTGACAGTTCCGTAGCCTGTTCATCAGCTTGAAAACATACTCTGCAACCACATTAGTCTCGGGCGACTTCCTACACCATTTTTCAAAAAGTAGTGTTTCCGGCACCCTTAAATTCTTCCCAAATATCAATTCGGCTGGACTAAACCTGTAGATAAATGTGTTACATTTCTAAGAGCTAACATGGCTGAGGGTAATCCTACTTCCCAATTTTCTTTTGCTTCAAGGCAGATAACTTTCAGGAGCCGTTTAATGGTGCGGTGTAAACGCTCAACGGGATTGCTTTGCGGATGAAATATTGAGCTTCTCGTCACCTTAATTCCGAATTTCTCCAGAAACGTGGTCGTTAAATTGCTAGTGAAATAGGTAGCATTATCTAATTGTAATTCCTTCGGGAACCCTATCCGACTGAAATTTTCTAATAGAGCCCCCGTTACATTTTCAGAGTTTACAGGACTCAAAGGTATGGCTTCCTGGTACTTGGATGCCATGCACAACGCAGTTAAAATATATCGATTTCCCTTTGGAGAAATCTGCAATGGACCCACAATATCAACGTTAATTTTTATGAAAACCTCCGCAATTACTGGGACAAATTTAAGCGGGGCTTTCTTTTGTTCTTGTGATTTTCCTATTCTTTGGCATAGGTCACACGATCTAACAAAGTCCTCACACTCTTATATGCACTGGGGCCAAAAATAATATTTCAATAATTTGTCTTTACTTTTTGACATTCCCATGTGCGATCCGATGCCATCATGCCATGAACTTAAAACTTTAGACCTGTACTTAGTTGGTACAATCAATTGTTTTCTTTCCTCCCCTCTGTGATCTCGGGATTTCCTAAAAATTAATTCGTTTTCGACCACAAATTCCAGGACTTTCTGTTGCTTAACTTTTTCCCAAATAGGTGAAGTTCAGGGCAATTTTTTTGTTCTAAGGCGAAAGTGTCGGCACTCACTTCCCCTAATGAATCGTCAGTTTCTACCACTACCGGTAATTCTATATGTTCTAAGTCATCCGGCGAATCAACGTCGGACTCTGGCGACTCCGTTAGTCGTTCGACCGCTTCCCCGTTCTCTGCAGAATTTCCCGTTTGAATTTCCTCCCGCTTACCTCGACTTCGGGTGACGGCATTAACGCTAGCTGGTTTTAATTTTTGCGCTTCTATCAGCTCCTGAGTGGCATTCCCCTGCAAGTAGTGGTTCATTTCCACACTCTGACCTACCACGGTGGCTTTTGTTATCACCTGGCCGAATTCTGGGCTCTCAAGTGTTACTCGAGCTAAGGGTAGACATCTAAATTCATTTTCCAAGGGCTGTTTGAGCCAAATATTTTCTCCGGTGAAATCTCCGGGTTTAACTAATTTAGCTGGGCACAAGTCTACGCAACTCCCGGTATCACGCAATAATACGGTTTGGACCTGATTCACGCGAGCTTCGCTTAAGTAGGGCTTAAACGCAGGAGAAAAATCTTCCGTCGTAGCTAGATTGTTTATGATCTCGCTGGATTTTTTTAATTCGGGACAGTTTGGGCGGATATGACCACTCTGACGACACTGAAAGCAAGTGGGGCTACTTCGCTTCTCCTACTTCCTGGTCCTCCAATCGTTATTATTTTTGTTAGCAGCGTTGCGCCACTCTTTTGGGCCTGATTTCTCTACTCCCGTTTTCGTCGCGGGACTAACTTTCTCTGACTACTTGGGACGGTCTACCTTTTTATTTTCGGGTGGTTTAATATGTGTCGGTTTCTTTATGAATCGGCGAGTAGACTCATACGCGTCTAGCTTATTTACTAAGTTTATAGGATCATTTAGTGTTCCCCATACTTCTACGAAATGATCTTTAATTTCTGCTGGTACGCGTCGCTTTATTTGGTCGGCTACCATAAGTTCTTTGAGTGACTCAAAATCTTTAATTTCAATTCCATCTAACCATCCCTCTAAATAGCTCCTCAATTCAAATATTAAATCTTTCCACGAAGCTCCGTTCTGCCGTTGATGGGTTTGGAACTTCGTACGGAATGCTTCGGCACTGAGTTTAAACCTGTCTAGCAGTACCGACTTAACATATTCGTAATTATCATTTTTTTCTTGAGGTTCCCTGATGATTATTCCCGCTATTTCGCTCGGCAAAAGGCTTAGTAACTCTGACGCTAAATCACAATCATTAATTTGCAACTTCTTAGCTTGCCTCTCAAACAGATTTGAGAATAAAGCTATGTCTATCTTTTCGGCATCATACCTCTGCATTACCGATTTAACATGCCTAGGCGTTTTCCCGCTTTCTGAGTTCACGGAATTCACACTACTATTTTCCCCAATTAGTGTGATTTTAAGTTTTTCAAGCTCAAAAGCGCGTTCTGCTGCTTTCTCTTCAAGCTCAAAAGCGCGTTCTGCTCTCTCGGCGTCTTTAATCTCCTGCAATTTTCTATCTTCTATAAGATTTACGAGAATATTTTTCGCGCTCTCTTCCTCGAAACCTTCACTTTCTAAATCTTTCTTGCCAGATCGATTATTCTATCCGATTCTTGTATTTCTACTTGCATCTCAAAAGCCAAATTCTGCAAGTCAATTTTCTTGTATTTTGTTAAAAACGACATTTTGCCTCTTTAACTAGCTGATATCAATCCCTCTTAACCGCTTATCCACAACTTAACTTTACCGGAAACCTCGGAATCTTGACCTCAAACACAACAAAAGAACTGGTTGTCCGCTTTTCTCGCTTTTTAACAATAGAGCCCTCTCAATTCGGGGAATTCTACTGCTACGTTCTTCCAAGAAAAGGGGGGGGTTACTCCGAAAGATTACAGTTTAACAGACTCGTTTGAAATCCTAACATGGCACATACAATTAAAAAATGTTTAAAATTTTTCAGACCAAATTTCACACACATAATAAATCAATGCTACTTCAATATAATCTTAAGCACTCTACACAACTTCAATAACTGACTAAATTAATTTGCAATACACAGTTACTTAATTTCAATAATTGGCTAATTTAATTTGCAATACACAATTTCTTAATTTCAAGAATTGACTAAATTAGTTTGCAATACACAATTACTTAATTTCAATAATTGGCCAATTTAATTTGCAATACACAATTTCTTAATTTCAGTAATTGACTAAATTAGTTTGCAATATACAGTTCTAGTATTCATCTACCAATTATTTGTTCATTCACTTTTTTTTTAAATTTTAAACAAATTGCTTACAATTCATTTTTACTTTATTCTTTTGCATAAACAATTCTAATACTTCATTAATTTACTTTTGACTAAATTAATTAATTTCTCACAGATAATTTACTTATTCCAATTCATTAGTTATTTCCCACGAAACATTAATTTACACATGTTAACATTTACACAGATTCTAATCAATTAATTTACTTTTAATTAATCAATCAATTACTTTTGCCTCTAATGCGAACAGGCTTACCTTGTCTCATTTGAAGACTGGATTGTAGGCTCTCATTGAAGCTAGGCGAAGTCTTTCCAGGCTGGTTCTGGGGGGATTTCCTTATTTAATATGCAGCCCCAATACTTGATCGCTGCACAAATCCACTGTTGGTTCGCTGCTCGCTGCTATACACTGGTATCTGTGATGCAAACACTTGGGACGGGACGCCCGCACAAAAAGTCCTAGATGGGCTTCCTACTCTAATTTCCTAATTCGAAGGGGTAGATTGCCTATTTTTTTTTAATGGCAAAATCCCAGACACGCTGCCACCATTTTTAGTAGACTGTGATAACTTAAGACTCCGGATAGCTAAAAATGTTCAGAGTCAGTCTACTACATTAAAATACAATTTTATTAAATTTAAGTCGGAAACTTTTTACACTATTTACAAATGTGTTGATCTACCTCTAGACATAGAGGGAACTGGCCTTCGGAATAGCCAAAAAATTTCGATGAGAAGATGTCGGCAAGTACATTCACAACTGAACTATAAGGTCGGTACGCAGCCTCTAGAGCATACAGCTCTGAAAATAGAGTAACTTCGTAAGGAAAGTTATAGCTAACGAGAATCTTATAGAGCGGGCTGCTCTGAAATATAAAAATAACTTCTTGATGAAGTAACGTGCTAACAGAAGCCTGTAGAGCAGGATGCTCTGAGATAGCTATACTTCAGGATGAAGTATTAGTTGACGAGAAGCTTCAAGTGGGCTGCTCTGAAAAATAAAGTTCAGGATGAAGTCGGTTCGCTCCAGGACAACTTAGACGAAAGGTGCTCTCTAGATGAGAGTCTCGACCAAGTCTGTCCAAAAAAACTGGATTTCTTCTCCCGGCGTTGGCACTTGTGCTTCCGGTCACGTGACTGCAAATGTTTAGGTTGGCTGGCACAATTTGTGACGTCATGTCCGTTGGCTGTGATTCGCTTGACAACGAAGCCATGTGGTCGGCTCTTATAAATCAGCTGATCTGAAAATCATTAGTTCACGCCGAAATATTCATTAGTTTACGTCCTCTCAGGGGCGACAGATAGGAGCAACCCCATTCTCTGCTTCCAGACACCTTGACGCCGATCTATAGCACTGTTCGCAGGTCACCTGCTGTGGGAGGTCCGGCTGTCTGGGTGACTTATTCGGAAAGCGTCGTAACAGATTCTTACAATATATATATATATATATATATTGTTAAGTTGAATAAATGAATTCATATTAAATACGCACTTAAAAAAACAAGATGTTTTCTCTTGAAAAGTACGAAAAATCCATACTATGGTTTCCGTGTCAAAACCCCAAGCTCTGCGCGCGCGTCATCTATTGGCGGAGACGAAATGTGAGACACATTTTTAACACTGAGCTTCCCCTCCTTTTGTAGCTTCATGGCTACTAGAAACATGGGTGTGTTGGTGATACGCGCTGTTCTCTAAACCAGCATGGTTATGTTGCAGTTAATGGAATTAATAAACGTGTTAAATTAAGTTGATTTCTGTTATTCGTCGAAATCACGACACACACACACACATATATATATCAATATATATATATGTGTGTGTATGTTTTATTTATTTATTTATTTATCTATATTTATATATATATACACTCAAGAGCCAAAACATTATGACCACCTGTCAATAACGAGTTGGCCCACCTTTGGCGCGCAACACAGCTTCAACCCGCCTTGGCATGGATGCCACAAGTCCTTGGTAGATGGCCGAAGATAGATTGTACCAGGTGTTTAAGCAACGGTCATGCAAATCCGAGATATTGCGAACTGGTGGTCTTTGAACTCTGAGCTGCCGTCCCATGACATCCCAAATGTGTTCTATCGGATTGAGATCCGATGAGTTAGGCTGCCAGGACATTAACTGGAATTCAGCATCATGTTCCTCGAACCACTCCAACACAATTTTAGCCTTGTGACACGGGGCGTTGTCCTGTTGGAACATTCCATTTCCAGCTGGAAAAACAGAGGCCATGTAAGGGTGCAACTGGTCCGCAATGATGTTCAGATACCCTGTAGCATTCATGGTCTGCTCTACCACAACCACGGGCCCCAGAGACGCCCAAGAGAACGTCCCCCAAAGCATAATACCGCCACCACCGGCCTGTGTATGACCTACTGTACATTGAGGGAGCAATAGTTCGCCTGGAAGACGGCGTATCCTGACACGGCCATCGGCGTGATGAATGACAAACCGTGATTCATCTGACCAGGCAACTCTCTCCCACTAATCCATGGACCAGTCACGATGTTCCCGGGCCCAGCGCAGGAGCAGTTGGCGATGACGCTTGGTCAGCAAAGGCACACGAGTGGGACGTTTGCTGCGTAGCCCCATATCCAACAATGTCCGCTGAACAGTGTGCTGCGATACTATTCTACTTGGCCCTGCATTGTATTGGGCTGTCAGCTGAGCCACTGTCTGGCTCCGGTTTTGCTTCACCATGCGAGACAGTCTCCGACGACCTTTTTCTTTGATAGCGTGTGGACGTCCAACACCATGTCGTCTACTGCTGGTTTCACCGTCATTCATCCACTTTGCATAAATACTAACAACTGTATCTCGCGAACAACCCACGAGTCGTGCAGTTTCGGAAATACTTGTTCCGAGCCTTCGAGCCATTACAATCTGCCCTCTCTCAAAGTCGCTTAGATCCGCAGCCTTTCCCATCACACACAGAAGTAAGTGAAAGAATGATTCTTCAGACTCTCCAGCAGCAGTTGAATACCACTTCCACCTGATCACGTGCCTTCCACGTCATCCAGGCGAATTCATTGCAAAATGTAGGGGTGGTCATAATGTTTTGGCTCTTGAGTGTATATATATATATATATGTGTGTGTGTGTGTGTGTGTGTGTGTGTGTGTGACATGATGGGCCCTGTCCCAGAACAACCAGATTAAGAAGATTGGGCCCACCACATCACGACGAAAACTTACTAATATAGTAGTCAAAAGCCGGGAGAAATGATGAACAGCAACGTATGAATTACATTTCTTTATTTTGGCGGAAATCAGCACGACCTCTCGAGGCAACAGATTATCGGAAAGCTCTACTTTTACATGACGCATCGCCTTAAATAGACAATCTCGTCATGTGATCTTGAAAGTGGTTTTTAATTGGTTAAAGTTTGAAAGTGACGTGATAATGCTCAGAAGTATTTAATTTAGGTACCCACGCCACGCAAGTTGCTTTCAAAAGCAAAAGAGACGCCATTTTAAGGTTTCTCGCCCAAGGGTTTTCAGAGCTTAGAAATTAGGTTAATTTGGGGTTTTAATTTATGTTTTCTTTAGCTTTAAATGTTATAGCGTATGTTTAAATGTTATATATATATATATATATATTCATTCCGTTCCGAGATTAAAAAGAATAACTACAATAAAATTAACTTACTTGTTTGCGTTTCTGTTAAAACAGAACAGAAAACATACTATATTGGGATACCGAGTCTGGACGTCCAGTTTCTTCTTTTCGTCAACCTGATTTTTTAACAGTTTTTCCAAGCAGTTGTTACAATTCAACAAACAGTTCGTTTGGATTTTGTAAAAACAGCGATGCCTCAGTCGCTTCCCTTCACCAGCGACATGTTGCCATACGTCCCTGGTGGCAATACGCATGCAGCAGGGCCGGCGCTAGCAGTTTCGCCGCCCCGGGCAGAAAGGTAAAATGCCGCCCCTTTATAACAAAAATTAAAAGAGATAACCTAAACCCTTCCCACGCCTAGTAGTAAAATAAAAAGTGAGCAAAAAAATTGGTATTAAAAATGTTGAAGTTTTGATTTGCCAAAAACACAAATTTCTTGATTTATGATTTTGGAACTAAATTGGAATTAAGGTTGCACAGAAAAAAAAGAAAAGACACAAATCTAGTATATAATTATAGAATGCATATAATAAAAAGATAGTAAAACAAATTATAGAACCACTAAAAATAAAAACCTAATGATTAAAAATACAGTTAAACTGAAGTGTTTTTCTCACTTTTAATTCTGAGAATTATTTTATAATTTTTTTATACATCAATTTCTTCAGCTAACTCATGGCTAATGTTGTCAAGCCATTTAGCCGATCCTCGATAGTTGTAGAGCGTAAAAAATTTTAATTAAGGCTACACAGTACCCTAGAAATGACAAAATATCGAATTTTTTTTAATTGCATTTCTCAATGGTCCATACTATTGTGAATCTTGACTCCAAATTGTAGATCTGAAATCCAAATAGTTTTAAAGATATTTGAACTTTTCTGAGTGTTGTCAGTCTCAAAATGTGACAGCTGAGGGGGCGTGGTTAGTTTTGTTTTGATTGTTTTGATTTTGATCATTTTGATTTTGAAGCAAATATTCTTATAATTTATTCTTATAATTATTCTTATAATTAATTAAATAAAAATAATTTGGAATGAATGAACTCCTTGGCTGAATCGGTAATTAATTGCAACTTTTACTACTCAAATCGTTTCTGTTTGTTTACGTTTTGATTCTATTTGAGAGATCATTACTGTCTATCTAATATACATAAAAAGGACTATTTCAAGACCAGCATTAGATTTTACACAAAGTTTTATCAACTTAGAAGCTTTGTATTGAAATATTTTGTTGTTTTTATACTTTTTTCATTGAGAAAATACCAGACGTTCTCGCGTTGCCAAAACGTTCCAAGACCAAAACGTTCTCGCGTTGCTAAGAAACATGTGTTGAAGAGATGGCAGACAAATGTAAACAGTAATTCTAAAACTCATCCTTCTGCAGATACAAGTGTGAGAATTCAGAATATAAATGTTTTGAAAACAGGTATTGTGGATAACATTCAACATATATCTGCTGCATCAAAATATATTTTTGTTGATAGTGAAAACTTGAATAATTTATTTACAAATTTGCTGTGCAGCTCTTGTTATAGTGCATCTTTGAAACTTTGTAGAAATCTGGTTATTTTTAATTTGCATTATTTATTATCAATATTTTGTATATGTGTATTGTCTTTACAACTTTTAGGAAAATATTAGCTAAATATCAGCTAATCTGTCATTGTCGTTAACATTGCTATTGATATTGTGCAGAAACATATTTTGAATAAGAAAATATATATTCTATTATGTTGAGTTAAAATTATGTTTTAGTACATCTTATAAGTGGGGAATAACATATAAAAAAAATTAGAGCTCTACAAACATTTTTAGTTTTTGTTTTTTGCCTTTACAAACTTTAAATGCATTTTTCTCAGACTTTTATTTTTGTTGATGTTAGTGTTTGCTATTCCCTAAGGATTTTTTTATTTTGAAGATAGAGTATTGAAATCTTTTGTACACACTTATATATATATGTACTACAATAATTAGTATTGTATTTAGATCTGAGGGTTATAGTTATTTTTTTTCAAATGTCGAAGTTAATATTTCGAAATTTTTCGTGTTTTTTTCAGGTTTCGCTACAAAATTTTTTTTAAAAATTTAAATAAAAGTTACATCTTTAATTCCATACTAACTTTTGTTCCCAATAATCCAATGAATATAAATCACTTAAAATAACTAAAAAATATTGAAAATTAAAAATGTTATAAAAGTTTTAAAAAACTTCAAAATTTTAAAAAAACTTTAAATTTTAAAAATGGTGCTTGCTAAAATGATTTTTTTTTTTTACCAGAATTAGTTTAATTTTATAATCTCAAACAAAGTCATTAATCATTTTTATTGTAACTGTCTCCAAAAAAATTTTTGAAAAAGGGTACTGTGTAGCCTTAACTTTAATTTGGAGAAACTTCTTTCTCCACTTGCCACACTTATTGGGAGAGTAAGTCAGATTCTTAAAACTATACAGATATTTGGAGGAAAATCCAGCTTTGAAATAAATTTTAAAATCTCGATTGGACTTTCTTTTTTATTTAGTAATGGTTTTTATTTAGCTATGCCAAAACCGAGCGCGTTTATATATGATAAATTCCCATCAGTTAACACTATTTCTAGATCTTTACAATATTTTAGTAAGTCGTTTTGAGGGGTATCTTTTAAATCATAAATATTGTATAAAAACTGGAAATAGTTGCTGTGGGTACTGATCAAATCAAACCTGGATTCAAGTGCATTAATAGCTTGGTCTAGTGTGAAAAAATAAAACTCTGCCTTATATTATTTCAAAGTAGGATCTTCTATCGGATCATCTCGTGCGTCATAGTCAAGATTAACATTCCTTCTTCGAACTCTATGACGTGGCTGGATAAGCTCAAAATTAGCCGGTATGTCAATTTCGTCGGCGAGTTCTCGAGCATCGCAAAGCATTTCATTCAAGGCCGTGTCCGATCTAAGATCCTTGAAAATATCTTTACAATTTTTCAAGAGTTCGTATACCAGATGGTAAGTCATAGTCTTTTGTCTGCAATAGCTTACTTATTGGATTGATACAATTAAAGATTTTGTACCAAATTACAATGTAGCATAAGAACTTAAATTGTTTAACACAACTTAATAATCCAGAAGCTTCAACTCTTATAGAGTTGTCAATGTCTGAATTATTACAAAAAGCAAATAAAGCATCGTATATCCCTCCTAATTGATACGTCAGTGGTTTTAATGCATCTATTCGGCTTTCCCAACGAGTATCACTTAGGGGTTTCAAAGTTAGTCCCTGAACATATTTTATTAATATGGTCCATCGAAAAGTTGATGAGGAAAAAAATAGATATATTTTTTGGACCATATTAAAAAGTTTGGCGGCTTCAAACGATGCCTTGATTACAAGGGTCATTAACGACCAAGTATAATGAGTGACTACTACATGGGAGGTAAAATGCTCGTGGATTTAATGCTATTATTCTAGATTGTACTCCCGATTTATCGCTTCTCATGTTGGCCCCATTATCGCAAGCCTGTCCCCTCATATCCTGCAAATTCAATCCCAATGTTTCAAGTCTTTTAAGTATCAGAGTTGAGAGTTCAGAGCTCGTCAATCTTTCAACCGGAAGAAAGCCTAAAAAGCTTCCATTAATTTTAATGGAAACCTCATTGGGATTGGACTTGTCAATGGATACATACCTTACTAAGACTGTCATTTGCTCGATCTTGCTGACATCAGGAGTACAATCTAGAATTATTGAATAATATTTAGCTTTTTTAATCTCGCTAATAATGTGAGATGTTATATTTTCACTTAAAAGAATAATTATTTCATTTTGAATATCTTTTCTGAGATAGTGGACTTTAACTTCTTCTTTTTTGGGCACTCTGCGGATATGCTCCTCCATTACTGGATCAAACTGAGCAAGTAATTGAATAATTTGTAAAAATTACCATTACCAAAATCGTAAAGTTTGCCACTTGTACCTCAGAGAGCTAAACAATTTTAAGTAAGCATTTTTATTGTTGAAACAATTCATAGAAGCACCTCGTAGCGGTAAGGAGTCTTTGTGAGTGACTGTCAATCGTTTTAGAGTACTGTATTCTTTGACTAAATTCAATACAAGATTTTTGATTTTGGATATGGTTTTTAGAGGTTTCATGTTGTTTTAAAGTCTCAGCGAGGTGCTTCCAATCTTTAAAACCTTCAGTAGAAAGAGAACTTAAAATAGAACCAAAAAGTTTGCAGCAAAAGCAATAAACACAGATTTTGTAATTGAATAGACTAATCAGTTACGCATGACTTTTTCACCAATTTTTATGTTTCTCAAATAATGAACTGCACTAAATCTTCGACCGGTATCATTATACGGAAAACTGTATTCCTTTAATGTTTGGGGTGCTCCTTCTTTTACCAAAAAATATATTTCGGCTTCTGATAAACTAGTTGGCCAGGAACCCGGAACTGAATTTATTATCGTAGCAAATGTCTCTTTGGATTTCCCTGGAGTAGGTTCAGTGGACGTCCCTGGAGTAGGTTCTTTGGATATCCCTGGAGTAGGCTCCACTTGAGCAATATCGGTAACTTGATTGGTAATGGCTTCATAATTAAGATTTGAATCAACTTCTAATATCTCCGTGTCGTCATCGTTCCTTTTCGTGCCTTGTAGGTAACTTGACAGACTTCCAGCCTGTTTTTTGAATTTGAACTTGTTTTTCGACCCTTTTTCTTTTGTACTGAACACCCGATAATCTTTTACGTCCATCAGACATTCTAAAAACAATTAAGAAAATGTTTCAATAAAAAATAATTGTGTTTTTTTTTAACGAAACAGAGGCGTTTTCGAATATTTTTTGAATGTTTCAAGGCGAGATTTTGTTGGCTTTGCTTAGGGTAAATTGTTAAAAAAAACACTTTCTATTCCATTGCTGACGTTTCGGTTTTAATCAAACCTTATTCAGAGATTCAAGGTTTGGTTAAAACCGAAACGTCACCCATGGAATAGAAAGTGTTTTATTAACAATTTACCCTAAACAAAGCCAACAAAATCTCGCATTGAAATAAGTAAATAAGGGTACGAAAAAACAAAAGATTTTTCGAATGTTTTTAGAAAGATGCTCCCCTACGAGGATTAATTTTTACCCCTGACATTTATTTATAGCGAACATGAGTTGAGCGGTACCTTGTCTGTTCTTACTTACCTTTACTTACCTTTTGATTCTTCTTATGCATTACATATATATGTATTACTTTTTTTTTTGAAAATCGTTTAATTAGATTTAGAATATTTACTGTCAAAGTTACCATAAGCCGAAAAAATATTTATCTGGACAATTACTTTTTGCTTGGACCCATCGATTTTATTTTTAAAAAAGGCACTTTTGTTTATTTCTGTTAGGTAACATGCTCAAAGAAATAATTTTTATTTGGCTCATATTATTTTCGAAAAAATACGTCGTTGTAAGAAGAATTATAAACCTTTCAAAATGAGGTGCCACTTGACTCACTTTCTTTATCCAAATAGTAGGGGTAAAAATTACCCTTCATATGGATTGATAAATATTTAAAAAAAAAAGAAAAAAAAGTGACTTCCTTCAAAGCAAAATCGACGTATCCGAGCAAAAAGTCAAAATTTAAAGATAACATGCTTAAAAAAATAATTTTTTAATGCCTCATGGCACATTTGAAATTAAATATATATCAAAAACTATTCAAACGATTTATGAAAAAAATCGACGGTAGTAAGTGTCGTGGCCGACTGTTGTGTGTGTGTTAAGCAATGCTCTTAATCAGTTTTCTCATACATTTAATCAAATTCTATGGTACATCTATATACAACACGACACTGACAAGATACATAGTTACAGAGTGAAAACGAAACTTTCCGCCTCCTATTCCGCGTACTCTCTCGGTCACAGTTAAACTGCCCATGGACGTTAGCAGTTAGAGTTAATACACTACATCTCCTCCCCCTTTATTAAAGATCAAGTCTCTGGGGTGGTCTTCGGATTCTTCCAGAGCGTCTAGGCACATGAATTGGGATGTCGTGCACTGGTGGTGTACTAGACTGGCCTGAAAGTGTATTGGTTTGAGTCGATGACGGTTTTGAGTGCACTGGTGATGAGTCCTGAACAGGGATATCAGCTGATGACACTGCTGGCGAAGCTGGAACTTCAGCTTTTTTATTTAGGCCCTGATGAGAGGTAGGACTATCACTGTGCTGGACTTCTGAGGCATTCTCAGTAAAATTTCCAGTAGGGAACCTACGAAATACATTTCGTACGGAATCCCTTTCTTGCACTTTATTCCCCACTGAACGAATTTGATCAACATGCCTTCTCACTAGCATGCCTTGAACATCAATGGTATAGTGGAGAGCACCGTCTTGATTCACAACCTGTCCAAACTTCCATTTTGAATTAGTTGCTCGGTAATCTCTGACTGCCACAGAATCACCAATATTGAATTTTCTATCTTGAAATTCAAATACACCCTTTCTTACCCTTTCCTGGATTCTTGATTTTAAGTCAGGTAAAAGTAAATCAAGCCTTGTTCTAATATCACGTTTTAAGAATAGCATGGATGGACTGTGCGTTGTCGTAACGTTTGGAGCTTTCCTGTATTGCAATAAAAATGTACTTAGTTTCTGTTCCATACTACCATCATAATTTTGCATTGCTCTCAGTGATTGCTTCAGTGTATACACATAGCGTTCGGCTTGACAATTGCTCGACGGCTTGAATGGTGCTCTAGTTTTGTGTTTTATGCCATTATTCAGCATAAATCTCTGAAATTCGTAAGATGAAAACTGTGGTCCGTTGTCACTTACTAGTACAACTGGCAACCCAAATCTCGCAAAGCAGTCTCTGAGACACTCGATGGTTTTGTTTGTTGTGGTTTTCTTCATCGGATAAACTTCCAACCATTTGGAATGTTCTTCCACTATTAACAGGAACATATATTCAAATATAGGACCAGCAAAATCCACATGCACACGCTCCCAGGGCGTACTCGGGTATTCCCAATGATGGACTTTCACTTTCGCAGGATCAGCTTTATGTCTGGCACAGTCAACACAATTTCTTGCAGCTTCTTCGATGTCTTTATGGATGTTTTTCCAATAAACGAATGACCTGGCAATCGCCTTCATCTTAACCATACCCAGATGCCCTTGGTGCAACTCTTCCAAGACATTTTTCTGGTATATCTTTGGAACACAAACTCTCTGCCCGTACATAATACATCCATCTTCTATGGTATATTGGGCTTCTCTCCCTTCTAAATTTTGGCCCTTCCTAAAGCCTTCCAAAAGTAGACCCAATTCCTCATCCTTCCCTGTTGCTTCCCGCAAATCCTTTGAAGTGATAGGTAGGGTTTCAATTTGCGACATCTGGAACATCGTAATGTCGTCTTTAACTTCTAATTCTTCTGAAGTTTTGGGAAATCGAGAGAGAAAATCTGCATTCCCGTGGTCTTTAGTATTTCGATAAACTATGTCAAACTGGAAAGACTGCAAGGTTGGTGCATAATGTAAAAGTCTGGTAGCTGTTAGTATTGGGAGTCCTCGCTTTGATCCAAATATTGCAACTAACGGTTTATGATCGGTTATCAAGGTGAATCTTCTGCCTTTTAAATACAAATAAAACTTCTTTACTGCCCATTCTATTACAAGAGCTTCTTTGTCAATTTGGGAGTATTTCTGTTCTGTTTTCGTTAAAGTCTTTGATGCAAAGGCTATTGGTCTTTCTGTTCCATCTGGCAGTAGGTGAGATAACACACAACCTACACCAACTGGTGAAGCATCAGTTGCCAGCAATAGAGGTAAGTTTGGTTCATAATGAACCAGCACTCTAGGTGAACAGATTTCTTTTTTTATTTGATCAAAAGCATCCTGACAACCCCTAGACCAATTAAATTTGATTCCCTTTTTATTTAAGTTATTTAGAGGATTTGCTATAGTAGCCAAATTTGGACAGAATTTCCCATAGAAATTTACTAATCCCAAAAAACTCTTTACTTCCTGTACATTCTTAGGTACTGGGGCTTTCACAATAGCAGAAATATTTTCATCAGTTTTGTGTAATCCATTAGAATCAATTTTATGTCCCAGAAAATTAATATCATTTTGAAAAAACTGACTTTTACTTAAATTGAGTTTTAGGCCATGTTCTTTACACTTTTTGAAAAAAATTTCTAAAGCTTTAAAATGTGAACTTTCGTCAACTCCGGTGATTCTCGCATCATCCATAAATACCTTAACACCGTCTATGCCATGAAACAACCCATCAACATAGCGCTGCCAAATGGCAGGTGCTCCATTTAACCCATACATCAGCCTTTTACAGATAAACAATCCTTTATGCGTGTTAATTGTTAACAATTTTTGACTTTCACGATGAACTTGCATTTGCAAATATGCATGTTTGAAGTCTATTTTTGAAAATTGTTTTCCCCCATTCAAGCTTGTGAATATTTCTTAGAGTCTTGGTAAGGGGTGCTGAGGTACAATTAAATTTGGATTTAGGGTAACTGAATAATCCGCACATAGACGTATGCTACCATCCGGCTTAACAATTGGTACCACAGGCGTAGCCCATTCCGAACTTTCCACCTTTTCTATGATGCCCTCTTTTTCTAGTCTTTCGATTTCGTTTTCGACTCGACTTTTTAGAGCAAAGGGTACCGTTCTAAACCTACAAAATATTGGTTTGACATTTGGTTTCAATTCCAACTGAACTTCATGGTTGTTTATTTCCCCAAGTTTGTTATCAAAAATTTCTTTATATTCCTCCAAAAGTTTATTTAAGTTCACTTTCGTTTCCACTTTTAACGTTTTTATGGCATTCCAATCAAGATTTATCTTATAAAGCCATTCGCGACCTAGAACCGTATCCAAGTTTTCCTTTACAATGTACAAATTCAAATTCAAAGTTTGATTTTTATATTCTTTTACAGTGACATACCCCATGGGTACCAACGAGTCACCTTTATAAGTTCGAAAAACTAAGTTAGTAGGTTGAATTTTCTTATTTGAAATTTCCCTAAAATTTCTTATACTCATTACGCTTACCGTTCCCCCCGTATCTAATTCCATTACACAGTTTCTATTCTCAATTTTAAACTGATCATTATTGGAGGTCGTTTCGGTTTTTCCTCACATAATGTACCTTCATCAGACTTCAATTTATACAACGGAACTTGGTTTTGGTTTTGATTAACCTCATTTAAATTTACCTGTTTTTGTTTCACAGATGTGGCATTAGCTTTCTTTGCAAAAAAACATGCCTTTTGGATATGCCCGATCTTCGAACAAAAATTGCATTTACTAGAAATAAATTTACAATTTTGTTTATTATGATTTGTACCTGTGCACCGCGTACAAAAGTCAGCTTTCTTCTGCTTTTCCACAAAATTTTGTTTCTTGGTTGATTTCATGTAAGGTTTATTTTTTTTCCCTACATTTATTACATTGATTCCAGAAGAACGACCCATAACATCATTTGCCCCTCTAAATGCCTTTTCCATAGCTAACGCAATTTGCAAAGTTTTCTCTAGATCAATATTGTCCTCTTCAAATAATCTATCTCAAATTGCCTTATCTTTTAAGCCGCTAACAAACACATCGCGTAACATAATATTCAACATATTATTATCATAGTCACAATTTATTGCAAGTGCTCTGAGTTCCGCTATGTAATTATTTATACTTTCCCTATTATTCTGTTTACGATTAAGAAATTTATGGCGGGAAGGGATAATTAAAGGTTTAGGAGTCAAATGTTTTTTTAGAACATCTTTTAATTTCTCTAAACTTTGGTCAGAAGGGATGTCAGGAGCCAGCAGATTTTTTAGCAATTGATATAACTTCTGACTAAGTGATGAAATAAAAACTTTAGCCCTTTTATCAACCGTTACTTGTTGCACATCAAGGTATGTTTCAAAACGTTCAATAAAACTATCGAAGTTTTCATATTCTTCATTGAACTTCTCAAACTGTACGGTAACTTTATTATGAGAACCGTTTTCTTTATTTTGAAAAGCTCGAATCAGTTCCTGATTCTGACGCAATAATTCAGCAATTTGCTGCTCCATTTTCTCCTCTGGTCAAAAAGATAAACAACTTTTACCTTGAGCCGTCTTCGGGTTTTTACCCTATCCTTTGGAAGAACACTGTTTCGATTTTACCGAATCAACAGGCTTCGGATCCCGTGCTCGTCGCCAGTCTGTCGTGGCCGACTGTTGTGTGTGTGTTAAGCAATGCTCTTTATCAGTTTTCTCATACATTTAATCAAATTCTATGGTACATCTATATACAACACGACACTGACAAGATACATAGTTACAGAGTGAAAACGAAACTTTCCTCCTCCTATTCCGCGTACTCTCTCGGTCACAGTTAAACTGTCCATGGACGTTAGCAGTTAGAGTTAATACACTACAGTAAGAAGAATTAAGAGCCCTTAAAAACAAGGTGCCACTCGGCCCATATTCCGTATCTAAATAAGAGGGGTAAAAATTACCCCTCATAGGAGGTGTATCCTACTGCATGAAACACCAAAGTGGCCAAAAAATTGGCGGATTTGAGCGTTTTTCCTAAAACATCCTGTAGAAGCTATAAAACTATTTGTTTAGAAAAGCTGCCTATTTTTTAATTATTACCTACTCACCTTACTTTTACAACACACTTTATGACACAATTTTCAAAAACTCACGGCAAATAATAATTGTATGTAATGCACTCTACTTCACTAGTAACCAACCTGTAAGGCAATTATTGCATAAATAAAACAATCGAACTGCCTCTTTTCCTTTTATAATAGTAGTGAAAAAATCGTGTAACAGCTTGTCATGACTGGTTTTTCGCGACCCCATACGTTCCGACAAATTAAAACACACGGTAAAAAATTATTTTACAGCACTTTGTATGTGTGTCCATTTATTTAAATTATAATAAAAAGGGTAATTTTTTATTTTATACATTTTAAGGCCATTTTTAAGCGGGAGTTTATCATGCTTGTGAGCGGTTTCCTTGAAATATTTTGTTATTTTGTCTACGTATATTGCCCTGTATTTTTCGTTCGGCTTCGGATTTGGTCTTTAATACACGAAAACTCTACTCATCTTTCAAAACGTGTTTTTATTTAAAAGCTACATACCTCAACCTTCTTATGTCGTTCTCATGCTTGAGGATTTTTGAAGTGAGTGGGTACCTATACTTAAAAGTTCGTAAAACATATTAAAAGCAAATTTTATTAAAAGTCCACCTATTAATTTTTCATAAGTATTCAGATGAATCTTGGTTTAATCATTTTCTTCATAAACTAGTTAATTTTACAGCCCATTTGCCGCCTCCTAAGGTTGCCACCACGGGCAGGGCCCCGGCTTGCCACCCCTAGCGCCGGCCCTGCATGCAGTTCTGTCTTACTACTGCTGTGCAAAAAGTAAACATTAACTGGCGTTTTAACAACAGCTAAAAATTAATTGTGCACGCGTAAACTTCCTGGGAAAAAGTAAAATGACTCTAGTGCAACTAATTATAAAGAGGTGTAGTTCAAAAAGTACCTGAGTAGTAAAAAATACAAACCACTTTCCTTTGGGGGGGGGGGGGGGACCCTCGGCGATCAGCCGATCTAGCCAGTCCGGGCTTGCTCGGAGATATGTGTGTTTTAAATGATTAAGGGCCTGTTCACATAGGAGTCCGGTAGCGAAGCGAAAGAGGAAAGATGGAGCTGAGCTGGAAATCAATGAATCATAGGCGTTAAAAATTTCGTTGCTAATTGTTTGGAGGTTTGTCATTGATTAATTAAATATGTTTCAATACTTTAACGCTTCCGCTACCGGACTCCTATGTGAACAGGCCCTAAGAATAACTTTCTCTGAGATTCATCTTGAGTAGCTCGTCACACTAATCAGGAGGTAGCTATAACGGATAAAGCGATTTACACCAACCTTCGTGATCACACAAGTGAGGATTTTTTACAAGCTTCAGGGAAATATCTTATTATGTTTGCTTTTTTTATTAAAAGAAGTAGAGTTTTATGAGAAAGCAAGATCTTGTACTTAACAGTTATGCTCCCTCTCAGGTTACAATAGGAAATGAAAGGGAACGGGTGGGAAATGGTAAAATTCCCCCCACAAAGTGACCCTTATTTTGGCAATGTGAATCACAGACTTTATAAGCACTTAAAAAAAAAAAAAAATATTTTGCATGTAAAAGTTCAGTTTCACACAGCTGTTTGCACTATTAGCTATAGTTATTGTAAGATTGACTCTAAAAAGTTTTTTACTCGAATGTATTCTTGGAGAAATTTCTGTATGAAAATGATCCAGGATATTTGAAGATAAGGATCCTGCTATGTTGCAATAAATTAACTTTCATGTATAGATAGGAGGATACTCTTAGTTTAAGTAATTCAAATCCTGTCCCTGCACGCTGCTTACTCATTCGATGCACATAAAATTTATCATTTAAATACATTGTGATGAAAATGTTACTGTTAGTATTATATTTTCGTATTTTGTTGCTAATTCGCGGTCGTATTTTATTAGGTGTCAAGAAATAACGAAAGCCTGGTTTCGAGGTTAATGGGCTTTTACGACATTTTACCACTTTTTGCTATTGCCAGTGATCTGTACTGGGTGCACGCGCGCGTGAAGAGGTTGAGTGTAGTTTCGTCTTCTGGTAACGGTGCATCTGATTCTTTTCACGCTGAGAACACGAAGGAATGCTGCAGGTGAGTGCATGGTCCGTTTCTTTTTTAAAAACAATAGCAAATAAATTCATCGTAAACGAAAACAATGTGTAATCCTCGTTTATTTAAACCGGTGAGCGCGTTGCACTCGACTATACTCACTTATCTGCTATCCGCGGCATAGTTTTCCGTATGTTTTTCTTTTATAACATGTCTTGTATGAGTGCTGCGTTTCGTGCTTCTTTGAGGAAAATTTGAGTTTATTCATTTACTCACCCATAATTTTGATTTCCTCGTTTAACTGATGACGAATGATCTTGCTGAAAGTTAAATGTCCAAACTTTTCAAAACTTAGTCGTGAGTTGACATTGGAAATATTTTTGTTATTAATTGTAAATGTGTGTTTATGATTTCTCTTAGTTAAAAGGAAACTGTTTTCTTGAAAATGTGCAGAATGATCGCAATAATTAAGGGCAATAGTTTTCTGTGTAACGTATTTTTAATAAAAAGGCATGTTTATTAGGATTATGTGAAAGTTAATAATTCACGAATCATCCAAGGGTACCCGAATTTATCGACTTTTTAAATCGCATTTTAAATTATACTTGTTATTTAATATAAATTCTAATGTTCAGTTTCACATGAGGCTTGTTGCACGGTTTTTCTGTATCCTTAAAACCACACTTAATTAATTCAGTTTGTTTCCTTAACTTCAATACCACATAAACTTGTATTGATAAACATCGCGTAACATACCAATTAAAACGATTCGTTCAAGAATAATCAATGATTAATTAGTTTTTATAATTCAAAAACATCTTATTTATGGTTGTTTTTTATTTTCCTAATCAAACATGTAGCAAGCAATGACAGTAGATCATTGCTTGCATGAGTTAACTAATTTCTTTGAAATTCTGTTGATGAATTATGTATATTTTAAAAGTATTTTTCTTTCAATAAAAAAGAATATGCTATAAGTTTATTTATAAACCTCTGAATGATCGTAATAACCTGCTTCTCTACTCACTTATATGTATTCTGGATGTCATATGCATCAGGGGTGGCTCCAGTCCAGAGATTTGTTTTTTTGGGGGGAGCAACATCGGCTCTTAGGGGTTATATATATATATATATATACACACATATAAGAAATAAACAATTAAATGTAAATTAAATCTTCCTTGGTAATAATTTATTAATGTTTTCATTTTGATTTTGACATTTGTTTCCAAAACAAATAGGTAGTTTTTATTTAACATTGAATTTTAAGAAAATAACAGCAAATAAGAAAAACTGATAAATCAAAATATTAAAAGAAGAAAGGGGTTTGTAATATATATATATATATATAAACAATCACTAAAAGTAGCTTGCTTGCATAAAAATATTTCATTTGTAGTGATAGAACTGTATAGCAACTAAGCTAAAAATCCTACTGTGGTAAAAGTTTTATGGCATTATATTAAATAACTTTAATACACATAAATAAAAATTGAGAAACCCCAAAAGTAGACTTACACGACAAAATCAAGTCGCCGGGTTTTGCATTTAGAAAAGCGATCAATAATTTTCACAATGTCAAGATCAATGTCCTTATGGATGTGTAAACAAGCACTGTCCAGTCAAACATTCTTCAGTCATTCTTGAGCGCAGCCATATCTTCATTCGACGCAAGGTGGAGATTGAATGCTCAGCCAATGCAACACTAATAGGGAAAGTGGCAAGAATCTTTAGTAGAGATTTTACTGTAGGAAAGACATCCTCATTGCAAGAGTTTATGAGGTCCATAGCTTTTTCTGGGGTGACATTTCTTTGCGATTCACTGTTCCATTTGTTATCCCATAATTGAAGTTTGCCTCTAAGCATAAGTTTTAAAATATTCTTGTCTTGATTTAAGGCATGTGAAAATTGTTCTAAAACCCTTTCTATTTGTTCTTGTTTGGTCTGAAAATCAACACCATCTTCTGATAATAAAATTTTTGGCATTAAATTTCTGAGTCCAAAACATTGGAGGGTTGAATTTTCGAATCTCTCTTTTATATCTTCACAGACGTTGTCTAATAAGGGGATTGTAAATGCACCTTCTGAAATATTCTTCTAGTGTACTGCCGGTAAAATTTTCCCTATTAATTTGGGGGAGGGGGGAGTAATGTTTTATTTTTGAGTTTCAAATGCAAGTTCCTACAAATAGACCTATGAACAATGAAAGTAGTTAATTTAAGAAAGAACACTTACCTCCATGTTTTCAAATCAATCACAAAATACAATGTAAGTAAAACTTGATGTAAATCATTCACAGGTCACTGTTAAACACTGAACAGCAAAACAAAGACATGAAGATTCTTTTCTGCTAAAAGAAGCCTTCCCCTTCCCAGTGCGATCTAATGTAAACAAATTTCCTTTGCCAACGCACAAAAATTCCCTCTTAAATCCACATAAATGTGGAGTCATTCTAATTTTAATAACAAAATTTTGGACTTAATTGAGAAACATCCTCTCATTTTGAATTAAATATATGATTATATAATTTTAGGCTATGAAAAAAAAAAGCTTGGCTTTTTTTGGCTCCCCCCCTCCCCACACACACTGGAGCTGCTATTGATGTGTATGAAGTATTGTTCTACACTCCTAAGAGTTGAAATTAAGATATAGTCATTCTTGCTTAAAGAGTAAATAACAGATTCTGAAAGTTAATTGATCATAAGTAGATTTTTTGAATTGCATTTCACTAAAAAAAAAAAAAAAATCCATAGCTAATTAATATTTTAACACCAAAACAATTATTTGATTGTTTAGAAAAAGTTATGGTTTAAATCTAAAAGTAATGGCTAATTTCATAGAGTATGTCCGTGTTGGAGATATATTTTTATAATCAAAATAATTGACTGCTCATATCATATGAAAAGTCAGTAATTAAAATCAGTGAATGTTCTTATTACTTCTTGACCTTTAAAAGTTGTTTTTATAGGTCTCATGCCTTTAGGTTTAAAAGTAGTCTTTTTTTTTTTTTTTTAATGATTGCTTATTCACATATTTTTTTTTTTTTACTTTGTGTTTCAGTTTAGAGATAAGGTAATTTTTGACATTATGCTACCTTAAAAGCCTTTTTTCAGTTTTATCTTATTAAATATCAGATTAGTTTTTTATTCCAGTCATAAATACTGCAAAAAGATATGTATACTGTTATAGAGTTGGAAATAATTAGCACTTATGTTATTTGACCATATTCCTTAAGTATGCAAATGATATTTATATCAAAAATGTAACTTGATCCATTGGTATAACAAGAATTACTTTTTAGAGTGGCTGCAATTTGTTTTGTAGTCCATGGAAGCTGATTTAGAAAGATTAAATATTACTGTTTTAATACAAGCTGTAAAAAAAATTCCATTTTTCATAATGCGATATATTCCTGTTACAACATTCAACTCTTCCTCTATTTTTGGCCATCAGATCTAACTTTTTCAAAAAGACTAGATGGATAAAAAAAAAAAGTTTCAAAATCACTTGTCTAAAAATTTTTACTATGGTTTTTATTTATACATGAAGTGAACCTGACTGTTTTTGAATTTTTAGAATAATGATAAGGAATGCAAATCTCACAAGTTCAAAGTATCTCAAACTTTCTTGGATTGTCTTTTCCTTAAAAATTATTTACTGTAAATATTAGTGTAGAGTTAAATCAGTTTTATTTTGCCTGAAATTATGGGTTTTTGATTGTTCTATAAGTTTGATTTTGTTCATAAATATTTTTTTACACATATTTATAAGTCACTAGCTGAAAACCCGCACTTTGCTATGGAGTACATTCAAATTAAATACAACGGTCAATGTATGCAATAAATGCAAAAAAAAAAAATATATATATCTATATGTATAATAAATATGACGATCATTGTATACAATTGATGTAAAAAAAAACAAAAAAATATATTTATAAAAAAATCGTAAGGGATATTTTTATAAATTTTTTATTTTTATTGTATTCCTGATAGGGATATTTTTATAGATATTTTTATTGTAGAAGAAAATATTCAAATTAAATCTAATAGGACATACTAAAGAATATAGTACAGTTTGAGGAACATATCTTTTACTGTATTTTAATATTTTTTGGATAATGTCCAACCGTCTGCCGCATTTGCAAGGGAAAAAATATTTTTTTGTCTATTTCATTGTTATGGACGTGACGATAAATTTATTTGAAGTACCAGAAAAAGAAATCATGTGATCAGCATTTAATAAATTAAATTCTAAAATTTCATCTTTAAAAATTCAACAAAAATCTGAAAATGGAGGTAAAGATTTGAAAAAGATTTCATTTTAAAGTAATTTTTATGATCTTTCTTGTGATAAAATTTTTATAACTCTGAAATTATTATTTTAAATACAAACTTAAAAAAAGTTACTAAAACAGCTTAAAAACTTAATTTAAAAAAATCTAAGAAGAATTTTTCAAAAATCTTTCTTAGTGCACCCCTACACTATTAAAAGAATCACCATGCAAAATTTCATCCCTTTAGGTCCAGCAGTTTGGTCTGTGCGTTGTATGTCAATCAGTGAGTCAGTCAGTTACGGAACTGTTTTATATATAGAGATCAGATCAAATTATTAGGAATTTATTTTAAGCTAAAATCTTTTGCAAACATTACGTCAAATAAAATATAATCCATAAAAATCAAATAGTGTATGTAGAGCATTTTTATGGGAAGAGAAAGAAAGGTCATGAAATGACATTTAAAGTAAGAAAATTTTAGTCTCTAATTGACTTATAAAACAAAATGTAAATTCTATGCTTTTGAGAATAAGATATAAAAGTTCAATTATACTGTCATAGTATATGTTCTGCCTATAAATCAGACTCTCATTCTTATATCTCTCTTTGAAGGTTTATTGCTAGAGTTATTGGGAACTATGTTAGTTATGCTTTGGTTTTGTGAAAGCAAAGATGTGGCTGATTTTTATTTCTAACTTTGAAGGTTTTGTGGCCAATGCAAATTGGGATGTTTGAAACATTATTTTGGAATTTTTACTGTCCCATTTAATGTAAAGAAATTTCTAAATTTTATTTTGGATCCAAACAGATTTACTGCATAAATATTTAATTTACCCAGTATTTTTATGTCATTGGAGCTATTCTATATATATTAGTATTATCCATCTGCATACCTTAGAATCTTTGATGCAAGTGCACTAATTCTGAATGAACAAGACCAATGACAAAATAAGATAAATAACTTCTAAACTAAGAGAAAAAATTTTAAGTTATGGACTTTTTAAAAATTTAAATAGTTTAAGGTATGTTACAAATGTCTAATATATTTTAAAAATTAAAAATTTTAAAGAAATGTCAGTTTTACTGAAAACAAATTCCCTCCTTTACTTTCTGATGCTTTATTAAACAGTTTAATTGCTTTCCTGAAGTCATGAAGTAAAATATTCACTATGTCATATTAGTATGTCAAATTGATTCTTAAACAGTGTTGGCTAAGTTTAAGTCTAGTAGTCATGTTTGCTTTGTACATGGGATTTGTGTTTGGTAGAAATTGCAGCTGGCTGTCTACACACACTGACTTCATGCAAAGTGTTTCCATTTTGAACAATTTCATATATCAGTCTTCTTTCAGCTTTTACAAAATGTTTCGTTCTGTTGACTGAAGTATCATTGATGTTATACTAGCTCTAAATCTATCGACATTTTCCAAAGACTGGATCAGTTTTAAAATAATATCATTTCTTTCATATTGGAACTTTTTGTACTTTTTGTAAATTGGTCATACTGTCCAATTTAATGAATTTTTAAGTCAGTATTAGTAGTATTTTTTTTAATTGATGATTTGTGTACTAAAGGAACTTTTTTTTTCTGGGACGTAAAAATTATGCTCCTTTTCCCATTTAACATCAATGTCAAATTTGTCTATTTCAGTTGCTTTTGGAATATTCCCCCCTCTTTTTTTTTCAAGACTTAAATTTGGGAATAACTTCTTGCTTCTTGATAAAAAATTTTCAACAATGTCAGCGTGACCATGATCTGACATGCTTGTTTAGTAGAATCATTGACAGGAATTTGAAGATGTTTTCAGCATAAACAATTAAACAACATTGAAAAAAATTGTCTAAATTCTTCTCTAAAATAGTTTTTTTTTAAAATTGTAATAGTCTTAAATAGTCCCCCCCCCCAAAAAAAAAAAAAAATGAAAAATGAACAAAATTAAATGAGCTTGGCGTGTCTGTTATGGTCATACTGTATATATTTATGTAACTTTCTTCTGTTTATATAAGTATTAAACAGAATATCAAATTTCTTTTACATATAAATTTTGTTTTATGCTTATCTTGTGAAGTGTAAGCTGATTTTGATTTTGATACAAGGAAGAGAGCCAACAGAATGACTGCACATACCTGGCAGATTTCATTTATAGGTTTTAAATCATACCTTTTTTTTATATAATGTCACTTAAATTTCGGTTAGCATTAAAAGGAAGTCCCATGTTAACAGACTACAGACCATGAAATGATTTTTTGAGAGTTATGTTGGCTTACCTGTATTGTAATCCCAATACAGGTAATAATAAAGAATATAAGACCATAATAAAGAATATAATAAATTTGCAGTGTTGAATAGACAAATGTCTAAAATATAACACAAAAGTTTGATACACATAATTTTTTAACAAATAATCACTAAAAATTGAAATTATGTTCCTCATAATTCTTGAAAAAAATCTTAGGAAAGAAACAGTGGCCTCAAAATTGAATATAGACTAAATTGAATATAGACTTTTTTTAGGGAAGATATGATGAGTGTTTACCGTGTATGTGTACATGTTTATATTGACCACCCATTTCAAACAAATATATTAAAAAAGTTTCCTTGCCCATTTATTTAAAGAGTCAGCTGACATATTTCAGTCCCCCTTCCTCCTAAAAGTTTCGAGCAGTACCTTTAAGATACCTAAATGCTTTTCACTTATATATGCACATTTCTTTTCTTCCACACTTTTTCAGATGAAAGATAATGTGCCATATCCATGCAAAGGTATGAATTATGACTGTATTTCTTATGTTTCCATCTTTAACTTAGCTGTTGAGTAGATGAGTAGTTTGACTGATATGATTAACAAATCTTGATTTGTAAAAGGATTGTTTTTCAGATGAATAATACAGTTATATTGCAGGTAAATCTATATGTAGACTAAGTTTTACTGATTAGGTATTCTATTTACTGTAAATAATAATGCTGTGAGATTTATTAAATAATAAAATTTTGAAATTCATTTATTCACCATCAATCTGTTCAGAATGCCATTACTATATTCTAATTTGAGACAAACGGCAATTTAAGGATTTAACCCAATGAGGCTATTAGAATAACTTTTTTCAGGCTAGCTTTCTTGATTCTGAGGGAGGGAGTGGTGATAAAAATTAATACTTTTATTAAAAATTATTTTTTTAGCACCCACTCTTCTCGTTTTGTTTGCACGAATGATTCAGTCAAAAGCTAACTAATGTTCTCTAAGCATACATTGATATTAGGGTGCTGCAGATATAACAAGGACAGTGCAATAAATACATATGCCATTGAATGAAGATATTAATTCATAATATGCCATAAAACTTAACATCACTTATGATTTATTACATTTTAAGTCGAAATAACAACAGATTAAAGCATCAAACGATGACCTGTTGTAAAGAAGTTGAAAGAAATTGCTTCTTCCATGTTTTCATTTGTATCTTTCAGAAAATATATTAGTTGCACAATTAATAAAATACACTGCTGGCCATTAAAATCGCAACACCAGGAAGGGAAGCAAGTAACAAAACTTTACATATTGTACGTATACAGTATAGTAGGAAGAAAACAGGATTAAATTTGTAGGCAATTTGTGGGTAAACTGGGTCCGAAATTAGTACACATAGCTGCCGCCTCTGGCAGCTAAAACGGTTCGATGCCTAACCTGATTAGGCATCGAGTCGAACTAGGTTTGGATGACAGATACAGGCAAGTCATTCCATGCTGCTTCAAGTCTATGCTACACTTCATCAGCCGTAGTGACTGGAGAGCGGTGGCGGCCCAGTCTCTCAGGAACCCATGACCAGATGTTTTCAATGGGTGAGAGATCTGGAGAACGTGCTGGCCAGGGCAACAGTCGAACACCTTTTGTGTCGAGGTAGGTCAGGGCATGACGAGCAACATGCGGTCTTGTGTTATCTTGTTGAAAGATGATGTCTCCGAGGCCTCAAAGATAGGGCACAGCCACCGGCTTTAAGATCTGAAAAATGTAACTAACTGACTGTCATTAATTTCAAACATAGTCTTGTTCTATCGAGTTTTTTCGTATAAAGTTAATATCACATGTAAAATGTATTTCGGATTCCTATTGGTTGTATTTTATTTTCGAACTTAAAAATGCAAGATAAGGCAATAAATTTGAAGATGAAAGGAAAGATTAACTTATTTCTAACTAATGTTATTCTTCTGTTCCAAAGGCAAACAAAATTGACACGCTTTCATAAGAAGATACTTGGTTCTATGCTTCAATAATTTTGCGGTTTTAATGGTTCTAAAATGGTTTTATTAATAGGTCTTATTGGTTTTGTTAACAGTATAATTAAACGATTTTATGGTTTATTATATTCGAAAAATATCCACTTTATATTTCACTGGTATCTTGTTTCTTTGTTTTGTTTCGTTGAGAATAAAGTAATCACTTGCCATATGTTAAATATAGCCCTTAAGGTCCTTAACAGCCCTCTTTCATTTAGCTAGAGCAGGAACTGTGAAAATGGAAACATGAGAAATAGAACAGAATCCCTTGATTAGAGAAAA